>OZ018322.1:10035852-10188352 GCA_963969495.1 Ceratothoa steindachneri
TATATATATATATATATTTGAGAAATCATTCGAAATAGCCAAAATCTTTCTTCATGATCTTTTCCAGGCGGGTCATGAATTTCTTACAGGCCATGGTTAGGGTGTCTTTGTTAATGGAAGAAATTTTCTCCGTAAATGGCTGTTGTGAGCAGCCTTGTTGACATCCTTCTCAACAAAGCTACACACGCCCATACTAAATAATCTAATGAGTACCAGTCGACAGAGCTGGGCAGCCACAAGTCTAAGAAAAAGTGGTGCGGGACGTTGTTAAATAAGTACGTCTGTGCCATCCTTGCTTTTTGTGCAGGCGCAGAGTTCAGCTTGGAATTGTAAAGCCGTCCCGCGGCTACATGGTGCATCGAACGATTATCTACAGTCCCTAGCATCTCGATGTAAATGTCATATGGGAAGAGGTTTGGAGGCCTGCAGCCTTTAAAGAGGCCAAAAATTGGTTCTAAATAACATTTGGCAATTCATTCTCATTCTCAACATTATTATTCTGCAAAAAAGTTCCATCAGTTACTTAGCCCATAGTCAGATCATGGTTTCCATTAAAGTTGAAGGTCAAACATCATATATATATATATATATATATATATATATATATATATATATATATATATATATAAAATATATTATATTATATATATATTAAAGAATTTTTACTCTTACCCTTATCTAACCGCTTTGGCATGGACGTTATTGTTCATTTAACAAAAATTAGATGGGTAAAGAACCATTTTATGTTAACGTAAATACAAACTCTTTTACCAAAGGCCTCTTAAAGTTTTTATTTTCTGACAAATGGATGAATCCCAAGTGGTATGAGTTAAGTAACTTCAGGAGACTTTTCTAGCGGATTAAAGAATGCTTAATTTTAACCTTTCCTAACAGTATTTTCATGAAATTTATTGTTCATTGGCCCATCCGCTCTAATGCTACATTTAACTAAGACGGAATAAATACCCCTCCTTTACAGCAGTAAAGGAGGCAAGAACATTTCGAAACGCTCCGAAGATGATCGAATAAGATCGAAAGCTTAGCAATTTAGTCCGTTTTTACCAAACACATTCATTTAAAAAAAGAAAGATGAATACTGGAAAAGTGATCCATAATCTACAAGATGAAATAAAAAAGATAGTTAAAAGAAGAGAAAGTTGCCAAAGAAAATTAATTAAGGAAAAATACATCATTGGTCTTCAACTAAATTTGCATTCAGGAAAGACTGCTCCTCAACTAGACTAATATATATATATATATATATATATATATATATATATAAATATATATATATATATATATATAAATAAATATATATATATATATATATATATATATATATATATATATATATATATATATATATATATATATATATATATATATATATATATATATATATATATATATATATATATATTACGAGGGGTGGTCAATAAGTTTTGAGAATCGGTAGGGCAAAACAGAGGAATGATGAGGGCTGTTTGTGGGGGTGTTAGGACAAGTTTTAAAAAGTCAGGACCTGAAGCCGCACGCTCCTGCCTCATCTATTTGACAACAGTAGCTGATCGCAGATCGTCATTCACAAATTTTTCAACAATGGAGAAGGTTGAGCACCGCGCAGTGACCAAGGAAGACAAGAATACAAAAGAGATCCATGAACGCATGGTTGCAGTGTACACCGACACCGCCCCTTCCTATGCAACTAATGCTCGCTGGAATAGGGAGTTCCGCCATGGTCGTGAGTCCCTTGAAAATGACCCCCGTCCAGGAAGTCCGTCAGACGTGATCAACGAGTACAATGTGGCCCGTGTGGAGAGGATGATGCTCGAACATCGGCGGGTAAAGGACGAAGAAATCGAGCGAGAACTTGGAATATAAAATGGAAGTGTTATCTACATTATCCAAGATAATTTAGCGATGACCAACGCCTCTGCCCGTTGGGTCCCTAGAAACCTCACGTCTCATGATCGACTTCAACGTCGTCAAAGACCACAAGGCCAGAGTTGCACAAGCTGCCCTGCGCGAGTGCGGATTGGGGAAGCTCAACCATTTCCCCTACAGTCCAGATCTGGCCCCTAGCGACTACTCTTCATTCCGCAAGCTCAAGGCTGCACTGCGTGGACGCCGGTTTGGGGACTATGAAGATGTCCAGCTCGCCGTCCAGGAGTGGATAAAAACAGCAGTCGGGAGATTTCTGGTTGTCGGGAATTCGAGGCCTCAGGGACAAGTGGCGCAAGTGCATTGAAGTGGAGGGTAGTTATATTGAAAAATAAAAAAACACTTTTCCTCATATCTCGTTTCCTTATATCCGAATTGCAAAATTTATTGCCCGCTCATCGTATATATATATATATATATATATATATATATATATTCCATGTAGTATTTTAAACAAATAAAAATTGGTTGTTTATACATTGTAATTACCTACTAAATCGGTATTTTATGCAGCTAATCGATTACAATTTCATATATGATGAGGCTGTTGGTATCATAATAACTTATATGAACATTTTGTTCATTGCTAATTGGAAGCTCATTTGCATATTCTTAAATTCATACCTATTTTCTGTAAAATAAAAATTCGTCAGTCTTTTGACTAAGCCAGTTCCATCCTCTTTTAATTTAAATATGTCCAGGTTCCAATTTTACAAAATTTTCTCTGTGATTTTTGCTATTTTCCATTCACTTAATTGAATTTACCGTTTATAACTGGACTTCCTTTTCATTTAGAAGGATAGTTGTTTTTAATGCATTTTAGCCATAAAGTTCACCAGAGTATCTATGACCTTTTTAATAATATTGTCGGGCTGTAATAAGATTCCCTTCCTCAAAGTCCTCATTTGTTGTATTTTAATAATCAGTTTGGGGTTCATTTGTATACTAATTTAATATTTCACGAATTATTTTTCATTTGATTCATTTTAACCGCTGTAAATTTTATCCTTATTAAGAATTATTTAAAGTTCAAAAATCCGTTCTAATTTCAATTAACACGATCTTTAACAAATTTAATGGAACGGAAGTATCAATAATATTTTTCTGTTAAGATTATAATTAATATAACATATGCCAGTGTTACAATAATTATAAAAAGATTGAATACATAAAATAACAAAATAAATTATGAAATGGTTCCAAATGTTTAGTTCTTTTAATCTTCTCATACATTGTCATCCAAATGTTAGGTGACGTTTCATGTATTTCGTGATTTGTTGCTAATACCAATTGAAGAGATCTTAACAAATTGAGTAATAGTGAAACCAAGATTTTTTATTTCCATGAATTGTCAAAGTAATTTCATGCATATTTAAGATATAAGATACTGCAAAAAAAATGGATTCCATTTTGTGATGTTCTATTATGAATAAAATTCAATATTTGTATGACGAGTTATGCCTGTGAAGACTCACTCGGCACAAGGGCTCATACACAAGCACGGACAGATAGCCGAATCGAAGCCGCCTACGATATGCCTTGGGGCATTTAAAGGAGTCGGGAACCGCCTCCTTGATTTTGATATATAGTGTGATTGACGGTTGACCGGGATTTAACTATTGGCAAGTTGCAGTTCAAAAGATATATAAAGAACAAGACCCCTAATTAAAATTTTTATATATATATTTTTTAAATGGAACAATATATATATATATATATATATATATATATATATATATATATATACACAAAAAAGGGGGAACAAATTACTCGATAAAAATAGTTAATTGTATTGTGACAATTTATAATATGACGGGAGGAGCAAAATTAACGTTAACTCGAACAAGAGATATTAATTACGATTGAGCAGTAAATCAATTCAAAATTGGATGCGGGTGACGATTAACGGGATGTAATCAGGGGATTACAACACAAGATCGCTTTACTTTGAAGTGTGGTGATGATCTGAGCTGTGGAATACCAACGGCACAGGTCTTCGAGAAGATACTTCGGGAAGTCCTAACGAGGAGGACTCGTAGATGGGAATTTTGAGTACTTCTTTTTGAAGAACGAGATTTTCTCTTCTCGAAAGAGATGGAATCTCAGACACAATACGGATCTGGTGCTCAGCAGGGAGTCTGAAACACGAAAAAAAGGCAGTCTTGAAGGGGGCCCCGAGATGATGGGTGCCCCACAGTTCTCCTGGAAGAAGGTGGCACGATAGCTTACATTTGAACAGGGGCCAAAGCTTCACGAAGGGAGTTCGGGTGGTGAGATCTTAACGATGGGGTACGACTCGAACAGGGGTTGCTGGACTTCGCGAGGGAGCAGACAAAGCGGTCTGAACGGAGGCACTTGCATAGTCTCGATCTCCTCGAGCAATGGCAGACTCGAGGTTAAATAGCAAGCTGGCTGGTCAGATATATAGCCCCAGGACATGGCTGTCCCTAGAGGATTATCGACGTCAGTCTATGTAAACTTACTTCGAGATAAGGAGTCCGATCGGACAGTAAAGTTTGCCTCATAATATGTGGGTAGGGTTAGTACGGCTGTGCTCGCTGGGGAATATACATGCCAGGGAAGCATGGAGGCGAGAGCTGGGCGTTATCGCGGGGAAGGGAGGAGAGATGAGCTTCCGAAAGCAAATACAGCTGGTTCGGGTGAATCAGCGCGGGACTGCTTCCTTCTCGAAGATTCTAATCTTCCCACGCCAAGGAGCGCGTGGTTTGCAGCGAAGGGGCTGAAAGGGGTATTTCGAAGGGGATGGGCTTCCTTTCACGCTGGTCCTTCCAAGCCCATCCTCTTACATTGTATTTATTTGTTTTTTGTCAGCATGTATGTAACTATTAGCGTCTAATATGCTTAATCATTTTAAATATTTATTTAAATATTTTAAGATATAATACTGGATAAATAATAGAGAAAAATATAACTCGATTTATTATAAAATTAAGGCCTGAACGTGTCGAATATAATCAAAGTCATTGTTTTATATGAAACATTAGAAGAATTTGGCGAGGATAAATTTCCGCTCGGTGATTCGACAATCATAATCGATAATTATCGAAGAAGCTGTCAGCCATTTGTGGACGCGAAGGAGGATCGAGATTTCGTATATCGAAATTTGGGGTTTCGTGTGTACATACTTGGTCCGGAAGACGTTAAACAGCCTGGTATTTCGTAACTTGGTATTTGGGGGTTGTGTATAGATACATACGTGGCCAGAAGTAAGTAAAAAAGTTCGTATTTTGGATATTAAGCTTTCTTTTGTACATACTTGGCCAGGAAAAGGCTAAACAAGCCTTATTCAAAGGTAAAACTTAATTTTAAGTTCGTATATTCGATTTTATTTCCTCCTGTATACGTACTTTTGTGTACCCATGTTCACGAAACTCATGTACCCATGTCTTCGAATTTGTTTTCACGAACTTGGTCACCCTTCCGGACCCGGTATTACAATTCCTGTTTTGAATTCATTGGCTTTCTTTATTATTCCCCTCGTTTTATTTCTGTCTCCCAAAATGCCCTCGTTAGTTACACCAGCTCTCCTCCCGTTTCAAGTGGCCATTTCTTTTACCTTTTATACTTGCTACGAGTTTTGCCTCACTATTTTATAGTCTTCTTCATAAATTTCGGGCAGAGATTTCCTCGTTGGTACCACTTTATTTACTTTAATACTTCCAACCAAAATAGTCGCCTTTATAACCCAGGAGAAAATCGCCTTTTGGCTAAAATAAATTAGTTTTTAGTCGCGTGCGACACTATAAGTTACTATGTCGGTCCGTCAATTGGTAGGATGGTGACCATTTTACTTTTCAATGAGTTTTTGACAGTTTTCAAAGTCGTAAGATCAGATGATATGTTTATTAATTGATCAAATATTTGTTAACTAAGTATTGATCTCAAAATTATTGAAATAATTGACAACCCGCGACTTAGGTCTATTGACTTTGTTTTATTTAAATAATCACTTCTAAAGAATATCCTTATCCTTATCTCCTTCTTATTATGTCCTAATATCCTCATCAACAATTAATAGCCTCACCTTTCGTAGAAGAGGAATCCATATTGCATCGTTAATATTTGATGTCCCATTCCAGACACACATTTAATTTGAGCCAAAATAATCTTTTTTTCTTTAGTTTTCGTCGAATCAGATTTGGTTATTCATTAATTATTAAAGATGTAATCTAGAATTTGTTTTTTTATTTTATACGCAAAGTTGCTTAATATGTTGCGATATAACTTGCCTTATCATTTCCTCCCAAACTTGCTTCCGAACTTCCTATGTAACTTGCTCAAAAGATTTCATTTTAAATTTGCTCTCTATGTAACTCTAGGACTGTTAAACAAATCAACATTTTCATATTTCCATAAATTACTTATATCTTTCCATACTTTTAGACCTGATAAAAGCGAAAATCAGAACTATTTCGAATTAGGATGTCGGAAGCATTATCGCATGGAACTTTAAATTTTCTGCCTTTTAATAGGCCAAAATCAACAGTTTCACGGTCCCTTGAACCACGATTATTGACTATAATTTGCTATTTAAACAAAATAAAACAACGAGATAACCATCGAATTTAAATGTTTTTAATTTCATTCTAACGTATGCAATTATGTTTGGTACATATAAAGCTTTCTGAAATATTAGGAAATTCGTTTTCGCCCATTAAAGGTACAAATTCGAGATTTACATGTTGTCACAAATCCATAATTAATTTCCTGTTGAGAGTTTTTTTTAACTTGTCAAAGCGGCGTCTGTTGAACTCCTGAGCTGGAAGGAGATATTCTCTTTGCTTGCATCGGTTGTAATGACATTTGAAAAGTCACTCATCATCTTGACACCATGACACCAGATTCCTAACATAGTCCAACCCTTTTCTGTACTCCTCATTTTGTAGGCCAATATATTTTAGATTTCAGAAGCTCCTCGGATCTAATGTTAAGTGTGTCTAACATAAATTGTGATTCTGAGCCAAAGAGATCAACTAGGGAGGTCTTAGTTGCAATTTTCTGGAATAGAGGATTTCCTGTTAGAAAGCTGTTTGACATCTTAGTGATATGTATATAACTAGGAAGCATTGTCCTGCTTCAATGTTTCACTCAATCTACGTTTGAACAGAAAAAAATGGCACGACTCCTTCGTCACGTACCATTTGCGGGTTTTGATCATATTAAGTACTGTATCAGCCAGCTCTGGGTCAATTTTCTTCTACTACGACATGTCCTGTATTGGAATTGGATCATTTATAGGCGCATTTGCAGCAGACATTGACATCATTCTTATAGTAATATAGAACAGCGCAAGAAAAAATAACCTCCTGTTACGTCGTGCTTTTTAGATTGAGATGACGAACTTTTCAAGATCAGCCCATTCAGCTTTCAAGGTGACGGAAACTATGGTAGTAACTTGAGTGTTTGGCAAACTAAGACTATCAGTTGTACTGCAATTGAGATCACATTCAATGATCTTTCTTAGAAAGGTCAAAGTCACCGATCACCAGTTCGTCCTTCCGGTCGACAGGGACTTGACCAATGAGATTGATCGTGAAGTCCCTCCAGAGGGAGGAACTACCCTTCATATCCACGAGCAAAAGAAAGGCCCTTTGTCAACGGTCCAGGAAGCGGCCGAATTTCCCCAGGTCGAAGTCTAATGATGGTGGAATCAAAGCATAACTTAAAGTACACCTCCTTTTGAGGTTCACCTGCACAGTTACTGCCTGAAAGGGGGTATCTAAAGCAAAGAGAAGAACAGAGACATCATGCCGCGTGTAAGTGATGAAGTCGCAAAACACTACAACTCCGGGAGGGAGGGTACTCACCCAGTGTGCTCTCCCACTAAAAGATAGCTAATGGAAAACGGAAGGAGACAAACCCCCTGCAGCTCCTCCCAGTTTGCACGGAGTCCGCCGAAATCCCATTGATGGAATATGCCATCCAGGCTTAGCTCAGAAAAGAAGCGGGGAACCTCTTTGAAGTGAAGACCCTCAAGGAAATGGACGTGCGCTTTTCGGAGGCAGAACTCCAAGCGCTCTTTGCCAACCAAAGTGCTGAAGGCCTTGTCGCCTTCATTGACCTATTGTATGAGGTTGGGCTCGCCCTACGAATCTTTTCCTCACTCTGCCTCAAAAGTTTGGTGCGAGGCGACTTTGCAGGTGGGAATTCCACAGTTAGTGGATCTCGCGTCTGCAAGCACTCAGTCCAGCTTTGGGTGAAGGTGTAAAAGCAGAATCTCTTTTGGTGCTGTCCTCAGTTCGGGAGACTACTTTACTAACTACAGAAGACGACATAACAAACACCTTCAAGAGGATTTTTTCATGAAAGTCAAACGACTCGGTGGAGGCGCACGCCGTTTCGCCTTAAAGGAAACTATCACGCCTGCCCTAGTTTTACCTGAGGAAGGGTGTAAAACCCCTTGTACCAACAGAACTACAATGGGAGCACTCATTGGGGGAAGTATTACACATAGAAAGGTTCAGGATGGGCACAGAAACAACCATGCTCGGATGCCTGAAGGGGCCAGGAGTAGAATTTACCTTTTTTTTAGTATTGAGGCATAAACCTCCAAAGTCAGCGCCGGGCACGTCTGGACCGAGTCCTTAGCTTTGCAGAATGAGAGAAGATCCGCATTCTAAACGGCCAAGATCTCCTTCTGCAGGAGATACGTGCCACATTGCTTCGAGGAATGAGGGCGAGACTCTGCAGTTTACACACTTAGCAATGCAGGTTAATGACTTATCGTGTATATGGTCAAAAAAGTAACTCTTTTAGTTAGGGGGTCATCCCAAACATGCACGTCTATATCAGCAATTCCTATGGCCGAAGTGGTGGCAGTAGTAGCCCATCCGCGGCAGTAGCCCGTTAGACTTGACGAAGTAACGATACCAAAATAGCGCGTATCCGACTCAAGGAGCTTGTCACGGTCAAACGTCACGAAGGGGTGGGTGGGTCTCAAGGCTCCTACCTGATTGCGGTGTCGCATTCACCAGCAAACTACTGAGTGTTCGAAATGTGCAAATCATGGCTGCCTCGAAAGTGTCCGACGCATTTGCCAGAAGGCTTTCGTCCCATAAACGGGCCACCTTTGGCTCTCCACCAGTTATGCTAGCTAATGCTCTTCTTTGATGGATGATGTTGCCTTTGGCCAACATGCTGTCATCTGTGGAGCTAATAACTAGAAAGTGTTTGAAGCCCTCGGGCTAAAAAAAACGCCATGTAATCTATGAATGAGGAGTCCGAGGTAATTGATGATCCATTCAGCGCACTTGTGACCTTGGTCTTTGTCTGGGAACGCCCCCGCTATAGGGATTCTTTGGGCCGGAAGTGCCGGTCTTGGCCAGATCGCTTAGGTAAACGGTAGCGGACCCATCCATCCACGGGGCCTCCGTAAAGAGAGAAACACCCATAGTCCTCTTTGACTTATTTTTACTCTTTTTAATTTTAAGAGATGAAGTCGAGGAATAAACCCGCTTCTCCCAACCACTGGAAGGGCCCTTAAAGCCAAACAAACCCTCCTTAGCAAGATCCTTCTCCGAAAAAGAGAAAAACTTTGCTATTGAAGCGGCACCAGTTGGGGGAGGAGGTCTCTCTTCTCCCTGAAAGTCATCCGAAGTTCAAGCCTAATAATACACGCGAATGTATGACAGTATGAACAATATTGACAGGCTAGCCTCACCAATCCATGTCGCTTTAAGGGGAGTTGCCCGATCGAGACGGTCCTTCTTGGAACGGTCGTTTATGGCCATCTTCACTGCATTTTTTGCAGTCCACTATTATAGTAAAACGGGGACCACTGTTGGTGCAGAGATGGAGTTGTTCAAGAGTGACTCCACCTATGGGGTGATGGTAAAACCACCTACCAGTAGATAGAGGAAAAAAGTAAACTTGGAGCACCCCTTGAGAAAGCACAGAAGAGCCGACGTCTACTTCTTAGCTGGAGCTCTCTGAATGACACTCCGAAGATGGCAAAAGCGAAGCATCTTTGCCGAATGGGTATGGTGAGAGGGGAGCACGTCCACCAGCAAACGGTTATCTCTTATTAGTTCGTCCTCCCCGACGACCAGTGAGGCCAAGGCTGCGTCTGGAGGCGGACATCCATGCGCCTGCGCTCACCGACTCTTTCCTTCTGTCCATCAAAAGCAAAATAAAGGGTGTTTTGGGGGAATATGAGATTTATTACTGATTTACCATTTTGTTGAGCTTTATTACTAATTTATTTTTGCTATTTAGCGATTTAATACTAATTTACATTTTATTTATATGGGTTTTGTGCCAAATATTTACATTTGCGTTGGGATACGCTAGCAACCTATTTGAATTTTGGAGGACATCATTTTGAGAAGATTTAGGCATTTTAAATAGTTTTAATAACTGATATTCAAGCGGTTTGAGTACGGAATTTACTACCAATTGTTTTATATGGAATTTTACTCTTAATTTAGTCTCTACTGGTAAGAGTTATGCCATTGTTCTTCACTCATATTTGGTAAATATTTACTCTCAATTTGCAGTTGTTTATGATTATAGTTCCCCATTTGGCAGGACTAGACGATCAATGCCTGGGTCTGGTCCTTGCCTACCTGATTGTCGAGCGGTGGCCGAATTGTGGATGAGATTAAGCATCAATGCACGAAAACCTCTTCACTTTATTATCTCGATCTGTCTACGCGCTCTCCGGATGCACAGCCCGATTTTGGGTGGAAGTGGCCGATGAACTTCATGCTAGTCACTCCTTTCCTATATAATTACTGTTTTCTGGGCGTTCCTGGCTAGAAAACCACACCGGTGGTGCTTGGGGCGTATACAGTGGTCTAGATTTTGAGAAATGACTGATTCCTCTCTCCCACTCAAAGATTTTAAGTTGGTAGATTAGGCCGTTGAGTTCTTCTCCGGCAACTTCATTTCTGTGTGCCTTACTACTATATCTAGAAGGTCTGGTTGTTTTCCCGCTGTTATCTTCCTTGGTGGTAGACCGAGTGTGAGACAGCCCTCAGACAGATTCGATAGGCCTACATTTTCGATAGGCGCCACCTGAACGATTTTACTATCAGTGAATTTCGTCTAGCTAGGGCTAGGTTCCCATATGTTACGAACCACAAGTCAGCCGCTTTCCCTGGTAGACATACGTGGAAGAGTGTAAAAAAACGATTCTGGGCAAATTCTCATAGAACCTACATCTCCTTCCCTAAAAGGACGGGATTGCAAGCTCGAACCCACGTCAGTGACGGAGTAATCGTGACCGCTTTTTACTCTTTCTATAGCCATGATGTGGCTTTTCTAGCATTCAATGCACCCCGTGGTGCCACTGAGAGCATCGATATGGACTTTACCTTTATAGGCGGAGAGCCGTTCAACGACAGGTTTACGTTGAGTTGCAGTCCGCTCTCGCTTTATGTGCAGACACGTCCTCTCTTCCAAACTATGCCATGCTTCGACACCTACATGAGGTAAACAGGGCATTTTTGTTCGATTTTTTCAACTGGATCTGTACAGAGGGTATCCTCCCAGACTCCGGACGAATGGCTATTGTGCTCGCTTTTCGCCAACCTGGGAGAGATCACTCTACTCCAACCAGTTTTCAACCAATTTCTGTAATTTCCTGCGTGTTAAAGTAAAATGGAATTTTTTTTTTAAATATTAGATTAAATATTTTCATGGTCAGTGGAGGACACCTATCTTCTTCAAAGTGCTGCCTTCACCAATTCCACTGCACGTCAAATGCTATGTTCCGACTGGAAAATGCCACGGCTGTTTCAGGTCACGCTCAGTCGTCTTCCAATTGGCAACACTCACGGAACGCAACGCCATTTGATGGAACGTTCGACCGCACCCCATTGCAACGAATGCGTTGTCCCCTGGACTATTCGGCTCATTATTGTGTAATGTCCTAGTCTTGGCAATATTCAGTACCTGTCCCGGTACCAGGACGAGTGAGATCGCTACCGCTTGTCCCTTGTACTCGGGACGAGTTCGTGCACACAAAATTTGGGACTTTTTTGACTTCATTGAGGAGTCTGTCCTCGATTTTCTTTCCCTTTCACAGCTGTAAGCACCATGCTTCTAAAGGGCTGTTGGTGGGCCTCCACCTGATGTTGGGCTTCTTCCTTCTTCTTTTTGCTTTGGTCCTTTTTTATCTTAGGGTCTTTACTTTTTTAATTGATTTGTTTTAATTCATAACATAGACTATTGATAGGCTGAAAAATAATTATGGCGACCTATGCCCTTGGTGCTGGTCGCCAAATGGGCCAGATTTAAAATCATTTTTGGTGGGGGTGGGGTGGGTTTTTTTTACCGATTTTTACTATTATGCTATGGAGATTTACTAGTGAATTACACATTTTTATATGCGTTTTAACCACTGATTTTCTCTCGTGTATGTAGATAATGCCATTGGTACAACTCATCTTGGACAATATCCCTCGAATGGATAATGAAATGCATATAAAGATCAGAAGGCAACAGTGGCCAGTCTTCGTTGGGGACGAAGGTGTTTCGCTCGTATTTTGAGACCAACCAGCGATGGCGAGACATTTATGGCCCACGAGGGTGGCGGGGGCTATTCACCCGTTCTTTGTCAGGGTTCTGTGGATATAAGTGCCCTCAATAAGGGAAATACCACCTGACACTAGACCAGGTGCGGAGGGTCAGTATCATGTGAGTATCAGCGTATCCGCCCATTGGGCGGATAACTCATGACTCCCATCAAAGATTTGTGTCCGCGATCGCTGTGATTGAACCCCTGCCTCGACATCAGAAATCCAACCCCACATCCACCCGAGTAGCAATACCTTCACCTCCCTCGTCCTTGGTAAGATTTTTACCCTCAAGTTACACACGTTTCTGGTGTTTTACCACCATATTACACTTGTTTTGGTGAGATGGTTTACTATCTATTTGGACTTTCTTTGTATCCCCCTTTTGTTTTCGAGGTTTTGGTTCTTCCCTTGGCTTGATATTCTTTATTTATGCATCGTTTCCTGTGCTTCATTTATGTACATTCTTTGCCTAAGGAAACTCGATTTCTGTGACAAATGTTTCCTTTACACTATGGTTATCCTTATTTATGACCTATGTTTGACAATGCGGTAATAGGACATTAGAGAAAGCGAGAGAGAGAGAGAGAGAGAGAGAGAGAGAGAGAGAAAGTAACAACAAGGAGTAACAACAAGGAAAGAAGGTACCCTAGGAGACCTTACGGTCGATTCAAACAGGGTACCTTTAGACTAGCAATCGAGCGGGCACAAGGCTGCTCAATTGTTTTGCGTCCCTGAACGGCCACTTTTCAAGACTTTGTCTAGTCTTGACTTGAACTGGTCAACAGATTCACTGTTGACAACTTCCACTGGAAGTGCGTTCCACATACCGCAGATACTGTAAGTGAAAAAATTTCCACACAGATTGCGAAGGAACGCTTCAGTTCAAGTTTGAAGCCGTGATTGCGCGTTCTGTTCTCACTCAGTGTGAAAATATCCCGGTAGTCAACATTGTCGAACCCTCGAAGTAATTTGAAAACTTCGATGAGCTGACCACGCTGTCTACGGGTTTCCAGCGAGAACAGATCTAATTCCCTTAGTCTATCCTCATAACTTTTATGTCGGATAGAGGGAATCAGCTTGGTTGCCCTGGCTTGTACGCGTTCCAATCTCGCGATGTCCTTTCGCAATGAAGGACTCCAAAATTGTACGGCATACTCCAGGTGCGGTCGGACAAGTGAGTTGTACAGGCACAGTACAATCTCCTGGTTCCGATAACCAAACTGGCGCTTAATATAGCCTAGCATCCTTTGGGCCTTTTTCTCCGCCTCAATGCACTGTTTCGAGAACTTGAGGTCACTAGTGATAGTAACACCAAAGTCCTTCTCAGTGTCACTTAATTCAAGAGCAGTGCCCTTAAGGATATACTGAGATTGGGGGTTTTTGTGGCCGATATGCATCCCTTTGCATTTCCCCACGTTAAAAGGCATTTGCCACGTGTCCGACCACTCCCCAATCTTCCCAAGATCTTCCTGCAGGCGGGCAGTATTTCCATCCTTTGCAACGTTCATACCAAGCTTGGTATCGTCGGCAAATTTGGAAATCTTCGCAACCATGTTACCGTCCATGTCGTTGACGTAGATGATGAATAGTAGTGGTCCCAGGACAGAACCTTGAGGCAAACCGCTAGTAACGGGCACCCACTCAGAAGACTGTCCATTTACCTCCACCCGTTGCCGTCTGCCACTTAGCCAGTTCTCGATCCAGCCGGCTACCTTTCCGTCTATGCCAAGCGCTCGCACTTTCCGGAGAAGGCGGCGGTGTGGTACCTTATCAAAGGCTTTCTGAAAGTCTAGGTAGACCACATCCACCGCCTTGTCCCGATCGTGCTCACTGAAAACGAAGTGGAAGAATTTTACAAGGTTCGTCAGGCATCACTGTTGCCTTCGGAAGCCGTGCTGGGAACTACTCAGTAGCAGGTTTGACTCTAAATACGACGTCACTTTGTCCACCATGATGCTTTACATGAGTTTACCGACTATCGAAGTCGGACTGATAGGTCGGTAGTTCGACGGTTGGTTACGGTCTCCTTTCTTGAAGATAGGAGTCACCTCCGCCTCATGCCAGTCTCTAGGAACGCATTTGGTCCGGATTGACATGTTAAAGATAGCGCACAGATGTTGTGATACTTCATCGCACACTTCCTTCAACACTTTAGGTAGAAACCCGTCCGGTCCAGGGAACTTATTCGTCTTTAGGTCAGCGATCTTTTTCTTTATTTCTCCTTCGGTGAAGTCCATTGCCTCCAGCTTTTCCCCTGAGTAGAAATCCGTTGGCTGGGGAATGGGACCACACTCTTCAGTAAACACTGAAGAGAAGTAGTCGTTGAGGAGGTTGGCATTTTCTGCATCTAAATGATTTAATGTCCCCTCCTCATTCCTCGAAGGGCCAATCGTTCGACGGATTGGTTTACGGCTGTTCACATATCCAAAAAACTCCTTCGGATTCTCTTTACAGATTCTTGCCACTTGGAGTTCCTCAGACCGCTTAGCCGCCCTTATGCTGGACTTCACTCTCGTGGCTAGCCTCCGGTATTCGTCAAAGTCACCCGAGATCTTCGATCGCCGGTAAACAATTTTCTTCTCCCTAAGCAGTTGCCCGATTTCTCGATTAAACCACTTTGGTTGAACAGAAGACCGACGGGGGCATTTCAGAGGGATAAAACGCGATTGAAGACTCATGACTGTGGTTTTGAAACTGTTCCAAGAGTCTTCAACAGCATCGCACTCCTCTAGCCTCGCGTCAGTCAGTCCCGCGCGTAGACCTGCAAAGTCTGCTCTTCTTAAATCCAGTTTCCTTGATTTACTAGTTGCAGGCTCTGCCTTGGGGACTTTGACTACAAATCTAATTAGTCGGTGGTCACTGCCACTGACCTCTTTGCCAACAGAGAGGTCCTCAACGATGTCATCCTCAGAGGTGAAAACCAAGTCGAGGATATTGTCTCCTCTTGTTGGCTCTCTCACCCATTGAGTGAGGAACTCGTTGTTCGTGCACCCTAGGAGTTGTGCGTTTTCGCCACAGGGTTCTCTGAGAGAGAGAGAGAAAGAGAGAGAAAGAGACAGATTAACAAGGAGTAACAAGGAAAAGAGGTACCCTAGTAAACCTTACGAGCCATTCAAAAAGGGTAACTTTAAGTGAATACTTGAGCTGGCCCAGTCCTCTAAAGGGTCAAATTGACGCTCTAGAAGAGCACTCACGCCACGCTTTAAGTCTCCAAACGGCTATTTTTCTAGACTTTGTCTAGTCTCGACGTGAACTGTTTAACAAAGTTGCTGTTGACAACTTCAATTGAAAGTTCGTTGCAATGGCCGCAGATGCTATATGTGAAAGATTTCCCACATAGATCACGCTGGTAACGCTTCAGTTCAAGTTTGTAGCTGTGATTTCTTCTTCTGCTCTGGCTAAGCTGGAAAATATCCCTGTAGTCTACAATGTCAAACCTTCGAAGTATTTTGAACACTTCGATGAGCTGACCACGCAGTTTCCGGGTCTTCAGCGAGAACAAGTCTAAGTCCCGTAATCTATCCCCAAAACTCTTGTGTCTGATAGGGGGAATCAGCTTGGTTGCTCTGGTTGGACACGTCCTAATCTTGCGATAACCTTTCGAAGCGAAGGACTCCAAAATTGTACGGTATACTCCAGGTGTGGTCGGACAAGGGAGTTATACAAACACAGTACTATTTCCTTGTTCCGATATCTTAACTGTCGCTTTATATAACCTAACATCCTTTGGGTTTTCTTCCGCGCCTTAATACACTGCCTCGAGAACTTGAGATCACTAGTTATAGTTACACCCAAAGAGGGGAAGAAAGTGAAAAAAGGAACGAAAGAAAAAGAAAGTAAAACATAATATAAGAAATTAAAGAAACGAAAGGAAAAAAGAAAAGGGAGGAGAAATGGAAAGTAAGAAAGAAATAAAAATAAAGAAAGAACAGAGAGAGAAGAATGAAAATAGAGAACATAAAGTAAAGAAAGAAAGAAAATAAATAAAAGAACCAGAAAAAAAAAGAAAAAAAAGAAAAGAAAGGGAAAGAGAAAAATAAAAGAGAGAGAAATATAAGGAGAGAGAGAGATAGTTGATAGAGAGTTTGTATATGCATGTCTGTGTGCGATAGCGTTATTGAACATACAAGATGCACAATTTAACTTATTATTTTTGAACCCTCCTCTCATTATCTTTCGTAATTTGTCGTTATCGGCATCTTTGTCTTGTTAATCTTTTTGTTGTCTGATTCCCCGAATTAAAAGAATGGTAATTAACATAAACCGTCGATTTCCATTTCAGTATCGCTTATAATGATTCAAATTACTCTCATTTTGTGGCAATAAATCTCCTCCGTAGCAGCAGCGGATGCAAAACTGCGAAGGCCCCAAAATATCGCCTTGGGTAACAACCTGCAACGCTCTCACATCTGCTATAGAGGTCATATGTCTGGGGTCATTGTGACAAAAGGGGTGTGGCAAAAGGGAAAGGTGACCTCCGGACGTCTTCTCTTTACCATTACGTTGACGGGGTCAAGGGTCAACTCTCAATAGAGTGTTTGTAATTTTTAGGAAGGCGAAAAAGGCTCTTTCGACTCCCGCCTCTTCGCGGTGAGTTGGGGGTAACTGATGTGAAGGATAGTGAAGACAAAGAGTAAAGTTGGGATTTCTGTAGGATTTAGATTTATTGTGTTGGTAGGTCAGGTAGAGTTGTTGGAAAGAGTATGGTAGGGACTAGATGGATTTTAAAGAGTGATGTGGAAGTTGCTTTGATTGATTTTGTTGGTAGGATAGTAGGTTACGTTTTCAATGTGATAATAATAATGAATATAGAGAGTGCAAAAGTGTAGTGACTTGTGCAAGAGTAAGTGTTTGATTAGTTGTACTTTAAAATTATTTATTGATTTTCTTTATTTTTTTCCTTTCTTTTTTCTTTTCTTTTCTTTTTCTTTTCTTTTCTCTTTTCTTGCTTTTATTTCTTTTCTATATTCTCTTCTTTAAAGGGCAAGTTTGGAGAGAGAATAATGGTTGCGTGAAGGAGAGTAGTGGTGGAATAGTTTGGGAGACGAAATTGAGAAGGTTAGATCCAAGAATTGAAGTGATTTCGGGTTATTGATAGGAAATTGGGCTACCTCGAGCGAGGGCAAAATCCATGGTGAAGAATAACCCAGAGAAGAAAAGAATAAGGAAAAAAGGGACACTAATAACTAAGTAGAGGAAAAACAA
This sequence comes from Ceratothoa steindachneri, assembly GCA_963969495.1. NCBI lineage: Eukaryota > Metazoa > Arthropoda > Malacostraca > Isopoda > Cymothoidae > Ceratothoa > Ceratothoa steindachneri. The sequence continues at coordinate 10,053,540 of OZ018322.1, forward strand.
CGGTAAAGTACTTCAGATCCTATATCAAAATCTGCCCAGAAAAAGGCACTTGATTTTTTGGCTCGGTACTCGAACAGGTTCGATTCCCAGCGAGAGAGATACAACAAATATCAGTGGTCATAGATTCATCTGCAGATGTCATCACGCACAAATGCACCACCACTGGTTTTTCTTCTATTTTAACGCGCATACAACGCATCACTCTTCAGCCTCTTACAATATGCCGTATTCAAATTTAGTCCAGTATTTAACAGATAGGTAGAAAAAGAGAGATTTATAAAATAGAGGTGAAGCTAGAGGAAGTGAAAATGTGTAAAAGATATTTAGCCATAGTATCCTGACGTCATTGGGGTCGGAAGGTCCCGCAATCCCCTTGCGGATGGCCCAAAACTTGAAATTATGGCTCTCCCTTGAGCCACAGAAGGGTTTCAAACTCTCGCTAGATGGTTGAATATGAAAATATTACATTTCACCCACCCCCACCTACAATGACCTTCTCGGAGTATCCTCTCTATTGGCATGCAGATCTTTATGTTTTAATTATTATTTGGTTTTGAAAAAACCGTCACAGAAACGAGGAGTGCTAATATATAATAAAAATAAATGGCTTTTTATTATTTAAGGCTTGGTGTACGTAAGTGTGAAAGAGGAAACAAATTATTAAATTTCTCTCTTGCTTCAGGGCTCCGCATGCACGAAAAGCGCTGGAATCATTAAATGTTCAGCGTAATTTGCCGACTAGTCACGAAACATGACCATTTTCTCTTCGTTTAGTGTAATTTTGACGTATTTCTAGCCATCCTCGCCTCTTAAATTCCCGAATCCCCCCCTCCCCCCTCCATATTAAAACATAACCTTTGACTCCGTTTTCCGGCTTAGACAAACCAGTAGTGATTGTAACACACACGAAGTATATTATAAAATAATGGCGCAAATCGTATCTGCTCAGTGAGGATTCATAGCCAAGTCAATTTATCGCTATAGACTTATGATTATGACCTCTCTAAGTGGAGTTTATTGATAGTCGTGCGATTTCGCGTAGTTTCCCTTCAAAGAAATTAAGGGAAATTTTTTCCGTTTTAGGTTTCTGGTAGCTTTGAAAATCGCAAATAAGAAGTCTACACTGAAATCCGTGATTTGGTTCAAAAAAGAGAGGAGGGTATAATAAAACAAGATAATAGAGACCTGGAGCCTATCCAAAACAAGATAATAGAGATCTGGAGCCTATCGAAAACTTTCAATTCTAGTGAAAGATAAGCTTGGACAAGAAGAGAATTATAAGGCGACATAACCAGACACATAGCGGAAGGAATGAAAATAAGAAGAAAAGGAGGGAGAAAAAAAACACACAAGAACAAAGAGAAAGAAGAAAAATAAGGGATATAAACACGAAAGTATTATGAATATTGAAGAATAATAATAAAAGGATAAATATTAAAGAAGAAAAAATAATAAAGAAGTGAAGGTAAACGAGATGTTCCATCCTCCCTCAGAATTGTCACTCTTAAAATAGGTTACGTTATGAGTTTAATCTTGTTTGAATTTTGAGATCGCATCATGTGGGCCATGTTATGTTTGGAAATCTAGGCAATCTTGACATGTGTGGAATGAGACATCACATACTAAACTCAGGTAAAGTCTGAATTACGGAACACCTAAAGAGCGAAGATTATTACAATTGCTACCTCATTAGCACTCCTAAGATAATTAAGCGCAAAGAGTAGGCTCTGGGGGGAGGGGGGAATTCCCATACAGACGTTGCACTCTTCGAATGCCACTGCAAGGGGGTGTATATTATAACAGGATTAATGATTCGGCTACAACTGAGACTTGGAGAAGCGTCACGGCTTTCCTACCCCAGTACCTCGAGAGAAACTGGCGGTCCCTCTTGAGTGTCATTTGCACATCTTTTGAATCTTCCACACCTTTCCCACTCCTGATTAGACTACGCACCACACTTTATTCTTTATGACCTTGCCAAGAAATTGTGAACTAAGGGAGGTGAAATTTCTGAAAAAGCAAAATTCAAGAGGCGAAAAGAGGAACATACTTGGAGCGTCCTCGATTCTTTCCTACTTGGTTTGGATTTGTATATCTTTAAAGCAGCCTACACAGATTTTGATAAAATAGATTCTTAAATATAAACACACACACACATATATATATATATATATATATATATATATATATATATATATATATACATACTGTTAATTGATTTGTTCCTTAGGAATCTGGTATGTACCAGGAATATGAAGACCCAGGTGATTACACTAATCATTTATTGGCCGGACGTTTCGGACGTTTACTAGGACCAATCTTCAGCGACTATGTCAATTAATGAGAGGGGGAAGGAACATTAATTGATAACAGTTAAAAGAATGCATTAAAAAAAGCGGAAGAAGGGAAGTTAAAATAATAAAATTGACAATTATTAAAATTAAAGTAAAAACACTAATAACAATATATAGAATTAAATAATATTACCCAGTGTGATTAAAAAAAATAATAGAAAGTGAAATTATAACATAAACTGACTTGATTATCACATATTAAAAGTTATTGAAGTAAACAAAAAATAACCTATTATATTAGATTGTAAAAAAAACAAATCAGAATGAACAAAGTAACTAACCTTTATCGTGGGAGTTGAGAAATCAACTAACTAAACATATAAAACTACTGACGAAATTTGTTCGGTTGGTCGGTTGGCTAGTTAATCTATTGAAGGGTTGGTTGGTTATATTGTGAATAGTTTAATTAGGGAGGAGTAATTATTTAGGTTTGGATTTATTTTATTGATATATAGTGACTCTAAGATTTTCAAGTCGAGAGAAGTTAAGGCTGAAGATAATATAGTCAATGAATTAGAATTAAGAGGATGATGGTGATACTCTGAATGTTGCCTGATGGAAGAGGCTTCAGGTTTAGAAATTGGATCACCAGTCCTATGAGACAAACCCAAGTGCTTCGCGATCCTGCATTTAAGTTGTAAGCCAGTTTGGCCAGCATAACGACTGTGGCAGGTCCTACATGTATAATTGTAAATTATACAGTGTCGCAAGCCCAAAGGGACTGGCTCCTTATGGATAAAAAAGGAATTTAACGATATAAGGTTGGAATTTATACAAATGAATTGGCATTGAGGGAAATGGTTGTTGGGGGTAGAGAGAAGGAGTTTATTAAACTCTGATGTCAAATGCTCGAGATAGGGTAGCTTAATGAAAACCTTCTCTTTAGAAACAGTAGTAAGTGAGGGTCGAGGCTAGTATATTTTGGAGAGAAATTTGGATACTAACTGGTCGAAGATGAAATTGGGGTAATAATTAAATCAGAAGAAATCCTTTAAATAAGTCAGTTCTTCATGAAACGATATCCAGTTAGAGCATATATGGTAGGCTCTAAAAATTGGGCTTTTAATACTGGATAATTTAAACTGACTGGGAGAGTTACTAAAAAAATGTGTACCTAATCTAGAGGTGGTAGGTTTTCTGTAAATGGATGTATTGTAAGAGGAACCTGTTCGGACAACGTTCACATCCAAGAACGAGATTTTGTTGTCCTTTTATTTTGCCATAGAAAACCTTATGTTAGGATGTTGTTGGTTAATATATTTTCGTCAGTAGTTTTATATGTTTAGTTAGTTGATTTCTCAACTCCCACGATAAAGGTTAGTTGCTTTGTTCATTCTGATTTGTTTTTTTGTTTTTTATTTGTTTTTTTTTTTACAATTTAATATAATAGGTTATTTTTTGTTTACCTCAGTAACTTTTAATATGTGATAATCAAGTCAGTTTATGTTATAATTTCACTTTCTATTATTTTTTTTTAAATCACACTGGGTAATATTATTTAATTTTATATATTGTTATTAGTGTTTTTACTTTAATTTTAATAATTGTCAATTTTATTATTTTAACTTGACTTCTTCCGCTTTTTTTAATCATTCTTTTAATTGTTCTCAATCAATGTTCCTTCCCAAGTTCATTAGGCAACATAGTCGCTGAAGAACGTCCTAGTAAAGGTCCGAAACGTCTGGCTAATAAATGATTAGTGTAATAACCTAGGTCTTCCTATTCCTGCTATATATATTGTCGTAGAAGGGACTCTTGATGATATACCATATATAACTATTCGTTGAGGGAACAATTCAATTATATTTCGAGTGCGTGGTTATCTGGTTGACCGATATTATTTATCTTCAATATGCTTAAGAAGTGGAACTGAGCTCAGGGATAATAATATGGCTATCATTAATAAAATAGGTTTTTATTAATAAAACTATCAAAAACACACAAAACGGAAAATGTTTACATAAACAGAAAATGGAAAGGGTCGTGGGAAATATCTGGCTAATCTGAGGATTAAGATTTGGGAGAGATTTAAAAAGGTTAACAAATAAAAATTAAAGGGATGGGATGGTTCGCTAAACCATTTAAAGCACAGGGTAGGGTTGACGAAAGGTTAAATACTCAAAGGTAATGCTCAGTTTACGTAATTACAAGTTGTTGTGCAGAGGAAGGCGACGCGAAGGAATCTTTGGTCCGCTGGCGAGTTCCAGCCGAAGGAGGGGGGGGGGGTAAATTATCCTGACGTGACGTCTTGAGAATGAGAACCGTTTCTTGACGAACGGGCTTGAAGACCAATAGCTGTTTTAACGTTGTTCTCTTCTAAATAACAGGGGGAGGGGGGTGAGAACCGTCTCATGTCTACGGGCTCAAAGAACAATGGCTGTTCTAACGTAGTTCTCTTTCTGAACAACAGGGGGGGAAGGTGAGAACCGTATCTTGTAACAAGCTCAAAAAACAATGGCTGTTCTAACGTTGTTCTCTTTCTGAACAACAGGGGGGGCCTTGTGGACTTGGCGTCTTGAAGGCACGAACCTTGGCACTCAAGGGATATTGTCCTCTTCTGGACAAAATAGTGGATCTCGAGGTAGAGGGCCCCTGGTGCACAAGGTGAGACCGGATCGGCGTGATGTCTCGCGAAGATAATCTGGATCTGATTTGCTTTAATCAGTAAAGTTTCCATATAAATAGTCGGAGCCATCCCCTTGGCGTAGGGGACAATAGAGTGGGGGCTTCGAAGGAATGCCCGGCCGCGCCTGAGAACATACCTTATCTGCCCTAAAGCCTGAATCAATCTGGCGAGATCGACGCTTGGGGCGAAACGGGGGGGGGGGAGGATGAACCTCCTTGGTTAAATATTGACTCAGGTGGCGATAAGGTGCCCTGCTTCGACGCGAAGATGCACGTGGGTAGCAACGTGTTTCTAAACAACATGTGATAGCGGTTGAAATTAAGCGGCCTCAGACCGTTCTATGATATATATATATATATATATATATATATATATATATATATATATATATATATATATATATATATATATATATATACATATATATATATTTCTCTCAAAGTAGGACGAGAAAATGATGAAAATGAAACCATTAAAGCACATTGAAAGAGAAAACGGAATAATTTTTCCTTGCAGCAATATTTCTATTACCTTTTTTCTAAAAATCCGTGTAGGGAAGCAATTCGAAGCAGGCACACTGAGGAAGCGAGCACCGCTTTGATCTCAGTTAAAAGTATGCCGTTAGTACACTACGCTACGCAGAGAACCAAAAAATTCTCTGAATAGAATAGCTTTTAAGGAACACTTTCGCAAGCTCGAACGGACACTATGAAAGAAATAGAAAATTAATACTGCAAGGAAAAATTATTCCCTTTTCTCTTTTAATGTGGTTTAATGGATTCATATATATATATGTATATATATATATATATATATATATATATATATATATATATATATATATATATATATATATATATATATATATATGATTTATATATTATACATTAATCTATGGGGAAAGGTCAGAGGATTTTTCCATTCTTGTTGCCGTCTTTCTTTAAGCTAACTTTACCAAACCTGACCTAAGCTAACTATAAGGGACTGGTCTCATTACAATGCTTAAGAAACTAAATGCATATTTTTTTATTGGTCTATGTGTAACATACTTATATTACCCCCAATTAATAAGTGTTGAACTGCGACTGGTTCCTGGTGACAGTGGGATCACTTGTCTGTGTTGGTCAGGACGGTGGGGTATTTGTGCGTTCACTTTCGGGTGTTGAGGTCACCGGAGCTTTGCCACTGCGATCCTTTTTATTCGTGGAAGGGGTAATTTCTCCAGGTTGATGTCTGGTGCCGTAGATGATTTCTTTGTACTCCAGATATTGTATTTTTTTGTTGCGTTATATTTGTGTGTGGGCTGCATTTTTGTGAGAAGTAGGACTGGCTTTGAGGTGAATATATTTATTAGTGTGCAGTATGTCCTTGTACTTTTGCACATGTTACGTACAGGAGGGTATGGTATTATTTTACTACCCATTTAGCGACTCCCTACAACAGTACGAGATGGTATGGTAAAGTATGGTATGGGTCATGCTTCTGTGCGTAAGCGATAGATTCTTTGGATCACCTGAATAAAACATTACGCTTTACTTAAGTGCAGCTGAGTATTTACTAAAAGAGTGCTGGTGGAAGGGTGCTTTCTGTTTGTTGGTTATATGTAAAATAGATGAAAGAAGGTATTAAAGGTGACTGTCATTTGGTTCTGTTGAGGCCACGCTTCTTGTGATGTAGAGTTGGTGCATAGAAGTAAATTCGTTCTATATTTTATAATTTCGTCAGCATGAAAACGTAAGTATTGACAGTTAATAATTTTTAGAATAATTATTTATTACTTTATTGATTCATGTGCTGCGAGATGTAAGTAGATACCATTTTTTAAAGTCATCGGTAAATTTAGTCCTTTGGCAATTTCACCTTAGTTACATTTCTTATTATTATAAATATATCGTTATCCCATAAATATACTCATCTTGGAGTGTGTCCAAGATTTCGTAAGAAAGAAAAGGAAAGAAGAAGGTAAATGAAGGAAAAAAAGCAAATAGACAAAGAATAAATACATAAAGAGACAAACAGAGAGTTAACTTAACCTTCCATTGCACTCTTAAGTAATTGAAGGAGAGATCCTATCATATCCTATTATTCGTGGTTATGGCCATCGATTACCTGCCATTAGTTATAAATAGATAGATTACACGAGAGTTCCGTAAGAGGATAGTTTCTAGGTATGGTCACTTTTGTGGTTGGAGTAATTTATGGCTTCACTGGTTTGGTAACGGATACAGTGTATAGATTTACAAGGGTCTCCAAAAGAAGTATTATATGGATTCCATCCACCATGTGTATGAGAATACTTGTAGCTCTCTAAAGCCCTTAGGTTAGAGGATCTTTCCCACATTCATATTGTGGGAGAAATTCCAAGGTGGAATTTCTTTTCCAGCACAGAAGTGCCATGTGCTGGAGAAGATTCTATTAGGCTTAAATTGGTAAACCTACCCCCCCCCCCATCCTTCCAAAAGTGGTAGCCTCGAACCGCGTCCACCACGATTCACCTTTATACGGGCTAGAATAGCCTCGGCAAGAAGATTCGAGGCTTTTCGAGAGTAGAGCTGTTTTCCACTCCCCCCTCCCTCGAGGAGGGTCTCAGACATATATATTGCTCGTTTTCCATGAAACCGACACAGAGTTGAGAAGTCTCGCCCGGACCCCAAGAAAATTCCCCTAGTTCCAAGTCAGGTGCTAACAACAAAGCAAAGTGACAGCTGAACTATTTTTGTGTATTGGAATTAGCCCCAGTCAGTGAGGTAATTCCATTTAACGATCGCTACCGAGTCATTTTTCCGACTTCTCTCATCAACTCCTGTCGAAGCCATCCTCGTTCCCCCCTCGTTTTCGGGTGGCCGAAATACTCTCCCCTGGACCGGACGTTACCGCCCACCCCTTTTTTTTGGAGAACCATCATCACTTTAACATCCCTCTCAGAAGCTTCGAGCGGCCTGGCCTCTCGTGCAGAAGACATCCGTGAAGCGTTACCCTGACGTCTCACTCGGAATCTTATGTAAGCCAACTCCTCTTTCCCTCCAGTAACCCATTTGCGTTAATTCTCCCCCCTTCGTTCATCTGATGTAATTTTACCCTTTTATTCTTTGATGTAATTTTTGCCCATCAATGCTCTTTTTAATTTTGGGGGAAATAAAATTTTATTTTTGTACATGGCTCTTTAAATAACCTTGAGCTTTGCCATTGCCCATAATATACCTGACCTTGTTGCACTCTTATCTAGTTGTTTCGCCCGTCGAAACTCGTGGCGTTCCGTCCCTTTTGTCGGTTCGCCTTGAAGTTATTGGTCCCTCCCCTCATAGATATAATTTGGTATTGATATAATGTAATGTCATATCACTACACATATCATTCATTAGAAATTGCTAGAATATTATATTTCGGTTAAAAAAGTAAAATTAAGAGAGGGCTTTACTTGTATGTGTATTGGTGTGCAACTTCTCGCCGGAATGAGGTGGAAGCGGTGTGAACGCATAAATATTTTAGAGCATGGAAGGATGATATATGGGTTCAATGTAATGTAGCCTGTGTGTACGTAAAAGTGTGTGGAGGATTTAATTCTAGAAATCGAAATCAGGGCAGAAATCTCATTGACATCTAGCACCTAAACATTGTTACTGAAATAAACAAAAGAGGATAAAACGCCCTGTTATGGTTTTTTAACTCATTTTCAACAGACTGAGACTTTAGGATACTTCCCTCCTCCCATTTAAAAGAATCAAATATGAAAATTTGCCCTATTGTTTTCCGAGATGGTAAATTCCAATTAGAAAAATCATTAAAGTTCACATTTCCAAGTTTGGATTCTCTATCTTCCAAATCTACTACTTGTAGTACACTTACCTAATGGATGTCCAAGAAATATAGGACTCAAGAGAAAATTCAATAATTTAGGAAATAAATCAAATATGGAAATAAATTATTTATCAATAGAAATAATAAAGTTGTATGTTTAATATGCATATATATATATATATATATATATATATATATATATATATATATATATATATATATATATATATTTATAAAGGGTGTTCCAATAACTTGGACCGATCTTAAATGAGAGTTAAGTTTAAGCGTCTAATGTATGATTTTTTTTCTTTCAGATTTAACAACTTCAGTCCTTGGCAATTTCAACGATGGAGAGATTAACAATCAAACAACGTGTTAAAGTTATTGAAGCCTATTACCCAAATGGACGTTCAAACAGAAACACATTTCGGGCATTTCGCGATATTTTTGCTCAACAAAATCGACCAACCGAGAGTTGATGCAATTGGGAAAATTGTTCATAAATTCAAACAAACGGGTTTGGTGGCAGATATGAAAACACCATTGCGTGCTCGTTTACGCCGTTCAGCTGAAAGCCCAGATACCCCTATTCGTCATCGCGCGCAGGAATTGAACCTCTCCACAACAACGTTACATCGAATTTTGACAAAAGCTTTGTCTCTACACGTTTACAAAATTCAATTGACACAAGAACTGAAGACAGCTGACCATTTGAAGCGCCGTACATTCGTCAATTGGGTGCACGAGAAAAGACAAGCAGATGATGATTTTTCGCAAAAAAATCATCTTTAGTGATAAGGCCCATTTTCATCTTAGTGGATTCGTTAATAAGCAGAATTGTCGCATTTGGGCTGATGAAAATTCCCGGAAGATTGTTGAAAAGCCACTGCATCCACAAAAGTTCACTGTTTGGTGTGGATTTTTTGCTAGTGGAATTATTGGGCCGTATTTCTTCGAAAATGATGCCGGGAATTCTATTACGGTGACAGACGAGCGATACCGTGCCATGATGACCAACTTTTACCTGAATTTAATGCTATGAATGTCGAAGATTTGTGGTTTCAACAGGATGGCACACATGTCACACAGCCAATGCAACAATGGATTAATTGAATGAGAAATTTTCAGGTCGCATCATCTCTCGAAATAGTGAGGTCAATTGGCCACCACGATCGTGTGACTTGAAGTCTTTAAATTTTTTCTTTTGAGGTCATCTTAAAAGTAAGGTCTATGCCAACAAGCCAACAACAATTCATCAGCTGAAGGATAAGATAATAAGGCATATTGGTGAGATCGAGGAGCAAATATGCAGAAACGCAATCCAAACTTTGACCATCGAGTGGAGGTGTGCCACCGAAGCCTCTGCCGACATTTAAGCGATATTATTTTTCACATATAATTGCCATGATTCAAATAACATGATCCAATAGTAAAATAAATAAATTTTCACCAATAACACTGTTTTATTTACTTCTAACTTCGATCCGTCTTAATAGAACACCCTTTATATATATATATATATATATATATATATATATATATATATTTATGAATTTTCGTGCAAATTCGGTGCTGTGAATACCGCAACTCCAAGTACATCGGCGTAAGTAACATCCACAACCTTCTCAAGGCGGTTGACAGATTACCTTCAAGACAGGGCGATAGAAAGGCACGTTCACTCCCATGGGACTGTCTTGAAACGCGAGGAAATAACGAAGAACACCTCGATCATCATTAGGTTGAAAGATCAACTAAGGTTAAGAATGGCCGAAGCCTTAATTATACAAGCAAAAAACCCGGCAATCAACGTGCAGCTCCAGCAAAGAGACCGTACTTCCAACATCTCGACGTCCCCGAGTTGAGCGCCATTAGAAGAAGCCCGCACCGTCATTTAATTCCGGTTGTAGCGCATAGTTTCCCCGCTCCCCGTCTTCCATTTATCCTTGCCCCCCTTTACCTAAAATTTAGATATAAAATCTCACCCTCCCCGTTATATACCGTTTTGTAACGCATAGTTTTCCCTTCTAAATTTTTTTCATGTGCCGTTACCCGACTTCCCTTTGCCATTACCTACTTTACCTAGAATCTAATCTAGATATAAAAATCTCCCCGTTATATAAGTTTTTGTAACATATAGTTTTCCCTTTAAAATTTTGCTTCCTATAATTATCCATTTTTTGTACGCTTATCAATAGAGAAAAAAAAAATCCGTCTGGAAAGTTTAAAATTTTCCTGTGCCATGATTGGCCAGTTTTGTACGCTTATCGATAGAGAAAAATGAATATATACTGTACCATATTGTCAAAATTATGAGGTAATATCATATTTCCCTAAAGATGACCCACTGCGGTCGAAAGACATGTAGGAATAAAATATGTCCTTTGTGGCTCTTTTCTCTCTCCTCGAAGATCCTGTTAAGAGACTTGTAAGACAAATCAAGAAATTGCAAGTTAATATCAATAAAGCTACCGCAGCTGTTGACTTCAATAACGCATACATAAAACATGGCCTCCTACCTATATATATATATATATATATATATATATATATATATATATATATATATATATATATATATATATATATATATACATATATATAAATATATATATATATATATATATATATATATATATATATATATATATATATATATATATATATATATATATATATATATATATATATATATATATATATATTTATATCTATATATAAATATATCTATATATATATATATATATATATATATATATATATATATATATATATATATATATATATATATATTAATTTCATTAATTTTATCGAGGAGACAAATGCATTGGAGTTTATGAGATCATTTTGTATTAAATTTGATAATTTGCACAATGATGAAGCATTCTCCAAAATGTTTGCTAAATTGTTATCATATTTTTTTAGGAGGTATATTAATTCTACATAGTTACCACCAGGATCTGTGTGGGAAATTCCTCACTTACAGTATCTACGGTAGTTGGAACGCACTTCCGACGGAAGTTATCAACAGTGAATCTGTTGACCAGTTTAAGTTAAGACTAGATAAAGTCTTGCAAAATCGCCATTAAGATCCTCCCGAGTGATCTTCGAGGTTGCCAACTGACACCTTCGAAGATTGCGCCAAAAGTACCCTCCTTGTATGGAGCATAAGGTCTTCTAGGGTACTTATTTTCCTTGTAGCTCTATTCGAAGACATATCCGATTCATCGTCTCCTCTAAATGCCAACTCATTTTTAGCCAAATATTACGACATCTATATAACGCTTCATTACACTTCTGTTCTTTTTCACTAGTTCATTATGTCGGTTATCATTGATCCTTTTTTGATTTCTAGGTAAAGAGTCAATCTCACTTTTCCAACAGTTCCTTCAGATAACGCAGATGTTAAATGACTTTAGGACAAACTATATGTTTTAACAGTGTTATGTATATTAGAAACATCACAATAACCATGAAAGTTCCACACATTTTTCTCTTTTGAGAATAACAAACAAGGCCAACAAAACACTTTATTTAGAGCTGAACAAACAATTAGCCAGTCACTGTCCTCATACATCCTATTAATAAATTTTCTATTTCAACTTTTTCCAATTTCAATAATATCCAATGCAGGTGTAGGCCTACGGGTGTTTAGAATATATTTCTTTCTATTAAAATCATGAGATGCAAAGCCATTTTTTAAAACATCACAAATTATGCATGAGCTTTCTAATTGCCTTTCAATATTTTGGCATTCCATTTTAAAAGACCGAACTAATTACCGGGAAAACAAATATCACCTATTGCCACATTACGTTATTATGTCTAGAGGGGAGATGAGTTGCCTTGACAAATGTCGCAATAGGCAGTTCCGAAATCTGCTTATTTTTCGTTTTTATTCATAAATAGGATTATTCTTTCATCCAAATTTTTTAACAAATATGAAAATTGCTATAATTATAGTGTAAGAACAATAATTTACACTTTGATTACTTTTGAGATAGTAATGCAAAAGATTTTCTAAAAAAAATAAATACAACAGATATAGAGTAAGTCGTTTTTGAGGGACTAATTTATTGTAACAGTATAAAGGGGAGGAAGACGCAAAGTCGGGGTATGCGTTTTGTACGGTCAGGGCGCCAAACAATAATAAAAGAGCATCTCTCCATATATTTAAAAGTGTTTAATAAATTATTCAGAATGCAATTTCTTTTACTCGCGTAATATTTAAGCTTGATGTTTGATGTATTACGAAGGGAAATTACTTAACTTGCGTGTTAACTAAACACGTGTTTGATATATATATATATATATATATATATATATATATATATATATATATATATATATATATACTCGTATATATGAGGATTGCTTCTATAAAGCATAAATGTAATGTTCAGAAGAAATCCTAAGGCGTGAAAAATATTTATAAAAAACTTTAAATTTTGTTAAAAAGGAGAATTAAGGCAAATTACCAAAATTTAATGAATAAACATTACCAACGCACATGGAGTTACACACTGCTCCCTGTTGATCCCCTGAACACCAAATTGCACCCAGCACCACACATCCATAAGAATTCATGTAACTAAGAAGGAAACTGTACGTACGAGTAAGTAAGGTTTGTGATTTTGTACAGTATATTATTATAATTTGCTTTAATTGTCTATTTAAAATTAATTCAAAAGTGTTTTTAATACTCATTAGATTCATAAATCAAAGCTCTCATAATTTAATAGATTTTAACAATTATGCACTAGCTAGCTATTTTAAATATTTTAATATCTTGCCAGTCTTTCTACTGTGAATTTAAGCCTCATTTTTAAGTTTAATTAACTCTAACTCTCCTATTCAAAGCAAACACTACCTTTAAAGTTCTATATTAGACGGGAAAATACGAATTTAACCGGTTGTATTCTTTTCTTGGATGTAGATTTATAACAGAACAATGACGGAAAATACGCCACAACCGTTTATCGAAAAGGAACAGACTGGGGTCGATACCTTAACGCCAAAATTAAGCGCACCGTGACTATAAAAAATCCGGAATGAGCTTATTCATAAGTGACCTATTAAGAATTGTTCAACGTGGACCTCACTTGACGAACAAGTTAGACATTCCAAACAGCTTCTAATTAACTATGACTCTTCCAACAGAGAATTTGACAAACTACAGAAGAAATTTTTCAAATCAAAGTTTGAATTACGGGAGGTAAAAGAAGAGGAAAAAATAATACCACTTTATTATAAAACCAAATGAATGATGCCGACAAAATAGACCAAAGAATACTATAAGATATAGAAAAACAACACTATCAAAGAAAACGACATTAAATTATCTCTACGGATATACTATAATCACACAAATGTCAGTGTAGAAGAATAAGTTCGAAGGACGAGCTCGTGCCCTTTTGTACCCACGTGTTCTCGAGATCACCACATGGATCGTGGGAACAGAGGCTGATATACGGCAAGGACGTGGTCCACGCCGTTTTATTGCACCCCAACTGCACTTACTTAGGGATACATTATCTTCTCTCGCATGCCCTTTCAGCCAACCTCCTGCCCTCTAGCATAGATCGAAGCTCTTCGAAAATTCTAAGCCAACTTTATCTTGGTTTCCCGAAGGAGATGCTGCCCCTCTGCCCCCATGGTCGCGTGAGTAGTGGAGACTATCGCCAAGCAATCCCAGCCACATGAGAAGCGTCTATATAATCCCCCGACTCATTTCAGCCTACTTATCTTCTTTGCGGGGGACCTCAACGCTTTTCACCAAACACTCCTTTCTAACAGCAAGAATGATGCAGGAAGGTACCTGGCCGATGCCCTGCCATGTTTTTGCTGCGAGCACATCGACACACCCTTCCCCACATTCTTTGGTCCTCGCGGAGGAACCACATCTCTCGACGTGGACTTCTGCAACGACCACACTACACGCTTCTACACTTACATCTCACCGGGTCCTTACGTACTCTCTGACATATACTGATATGCCTTATCATATCCAAATGTCACATAATCATACCCATACCACCTCTCTTCGACTAAAAAAACACGAACTAGGAAGAGTTCAAGAGACTCATAAAAGAAAACACGCCACAAAACCTCGACCTAGACCACACCAATCCAGATCTGTTAGACGCCGACTGGTGCACCTATACATATATAAAACACTTCACATATGCCATACACACTCAGAGACTCATCACACAGTAGAGCGATCACTACACCAGAGGCCCACGACAACACAACATAACTTACCTACGTGCCCGCATCTTACTGTGCGTGCAACTATATACTCGTAAGAACCGACAGTGGCGAGAGGTCACCCGAATCGCGGACAACACTCTTTGTACTGAACTCTCCTTCTTCTGGCGGCGCGAAAAAGGATGCTAGGCACCAGTCCACCCAAACCCATGACCCTCAAGGAAATAACCCAGCACTCACAAACACCAACGTCATCCTCGACGCATTTAGGTCTCACTGGGACACAGTACACACACACACACACACACACACACACACACACACAACTAATCCACCCAAACCACACCTCACGAGCACTTCCAGGAAGTCCAGGAGTGGTGTCGGGCCTAGGCTCTCGAGCTAAGGCTCACCTCCCTGATATGAATGGAGCTTCTCAACCATACAGCTACACTGACCACTCCCATCACCGTCAAAGTAACAAA
This sequence comes from Ceratothoa steindachneri, assembly GCA_963969495.1. NCBI lineage: Eukaryota > Metazoa > Arthropoda > Malacostraca > Isopoda > Cymothoidae > Ceratothoa > Ceratothoa steindachneri. Next base: position 10,069,007 of record OZ018322.1, read on the forward strand.
ACACTACATTAAAATAACACTAAAACGCCCATTCTGCCCCTACGGACTACCAGCCGTATTAATACACAACCTTCCCTCAAATATATACCTTACACTTACCGACCTATTCAACGCGTCACTAGCCTCAGGCCACTTCCCCAAAATATTGAAAGTCTCTCCCAACATGCTTCTACACAAAACGAACAAAGACCCCAAACACCCAAACAATTACAGGCCTATTGCTATATTACAGCACCTAGGCAAAATACTCGAACGTATCATCAGCTAAGGCCTACGGGACTACCTGGAAGAGAGGGACTGGTTCTCCGCCCACCAATATGGGTTCAGGAGGGGCTGGTCCACTCAGACTGCTGTGACCATTGTTCGAAACAGAATAAAAAAACCGCCAGGTACGACAAAAGACACTCTCCATCAGCAAGGACGTGGAGAGGCCTTTGATAAGGTGTGGTACGAGGGACTCCGTTGGAAACTCGCCAACCTTACGGAGTTACCTCTTTGCATCAGAAGGCTCCTCTCGCACTACCTCACTGAACGTAGATACCACATAAAATACAACAATACACTCTCACAACCTTTCACCCTAAGCTTAGGCGTTCCCTAAGGAAACGTACTGGCACCCACACTTTACATCATGTACTCAAATGACCCCTCACGCCGAACCAAAAACTGCTGTCACACATACAGTGTGTCCTACGCTGATGGTGACATCATTCTCGTCAGTGGCCGTGGACCAGACGAGATCGCGCAAAACGCACAAATAATACTAGACGTAAAGACAGATTGCGAGGATAAATGACTGATTGCTACGAATCCTCAGAAGACACAGATGGCACTCTTCGGCGCAAGATAACACTTCATGCATAACCTACAAATTTTCTCACACACACAAGACATGAACGACCTAAACCCAACAAGGCTCGACTACATACAACAGACAAATATCCTAGGGGTAACTTTTGACAAGTCCCTTAGGTTTAATATACACCAGCACATAATAAAATTAAGAGCCGCTCGCACAAACAATATCCTGCGCAGGTTCCACCCTGCGGACAAGAAACTACAGTTATACCTATATAAAACACTCGTGCAGCCTCTTCTCACGTACGACCTACTCTCACTCGTAGTTCCAAGTGTCATGTGGCAGAAGAAGGCCCAGGGTATCCAGCACTCCGCTCTGAAGCACCCTTGCCACTCTTCCTTATACGCGAGAATGTCCACACTACACGGCAACAACAAATTAGCACTCCTCAACACATATCCTTACACTAGAATCACAAAACAACTCGGGAAACTCGCCAGAGACCCCATATACACCGCACTACATGCAAGATGGTATGTTGCGATACACCGCAGCCCATGAGAACTTGCAATTCATGCCATTCTACGCACAATTTAAGAGCATCTTGAATAACGCGTTTTCGACTAAGAAGACACGATCTCATTCAGGACCATCCCTCAACCGTCGTCGCCTTACGTACACTCCGAGATTCACCTAACTACACACGCATCGGTGTCTAGACACCTTCCTATCCCCTCTTAAGTTATTTCTGTACCCTTTTCCTCTACGACTACCTGATCGCCTGTGTTACATAGTGATCCCTCTCTGTTCTTTCTTTATACATCATGCATTCATTTAGCGTAGAGCACTACAGCACTATTCCGCCTAACATCGCGTACGAGCAAAGGACACGCTCACCCGCCGTGATTAGTGACACAGACGATCTTGATTCGCAGACGAAGGCTAAATCGACATACGTTAACTCTGCCATAGTCAATCGGCAAGAATATAACGAGGAGCTCCATCTCCGAAGGCCAAACTACGTGTGCTCCTTCATCCACCCCGTAAGGTAACCCAACTTCCCCATTGCAATCATTATATCTCGACTGGCCCTTCCCTTCAACGAACACATAAGCAGTTGCAATCGTTGACGCCTATAGATTATTCTATAATCTGGTCCAATTCTTTTGAGAAATGGCTTTAATGCCCAAGTTAACAACCTGCCCCTCCTCAAAATCATTGAACCCTCCACGTCAAATTATTCTTCCTTAATATTTATGATGTAGAAACCAGATAATTCTTACCGCATTTGCATAGATTTCCATTAATTAAATTCCGTAACCGTTTTCAATGCAGAACTAATCCCCTTAATCAACCAGAACCTCCACTTGTTGGAAAGGCAAAGTATATTAGCGAACTCGACCCCTGAAAAAGAGCGAAAGAAAATACACCTCATTCCCCAACGACAAAGGCGTTATGCAGTTCCGTCGATTTTCCTTTGGATTAAGGACGGCCTGCATTAATTATACTCGGATAATGCGCAGAATTGGACTATGTCAACTTTTATTTTGTCAAAATTACGGTGCCAGTTGTGACTGGGACCAACAGTTGGTCTCCCTTTAGGCGATCCTAAGCCGTTTGCGAGAGCACGGTCTTACAATAGGTCCCGGTAAGTGTTACCTTGCCTACGATTTGATCCAATATCTGGGGTTCCACATTAGAAACGATCAACTTAAACCACAAGAAGACAAGGTCCGGGCGATAGTTGATATACCAATCCCGGGTACAATGAAATAGCTTCGTTCTTTCATGCGGTCTGCCTCATTTTATATGAGGTTCATCACTAACTTCGCGTCTTTGCCGCCCCAATGTGTGAACTGCTCAATAAGAAATCCTCAGATCGCATCATCTGGAATTCGAGGGCTATTGATCATTTCCATCAGATAAAGGGAAAATTAGCATCTGCCCCGATCCTCAGGTTGCCTGACCCCAGTAGTCCCTTTGGGATCCGGACGGATGCGAGCTACGAGAGCATCGGTTGTGTCCTTCTTCAGTACCAAGACGATGGTGAGGGTCTCCCTGTGGCAGACGCGAGTCGTTAGTTACTCCCAAATGAATCGAATTATTGCGTTATTAAAAAAGGTATCTTTAGTTATCTTATGCAGCGTTCAAAAGTTTAAAATGTACTTGGTAGGCCGATAATTTGTTATAGAGACCGATAACCGCCCGCTGGCATACCTCCGTAACATTAAACATTATAATGGACGAGTAATGAGATGGAGCCTATTATTGCAAGAATTTCAGTATTGGATAGAGTATAGAAAAGGGTCGGAAAATTGTCTCACCGATAACCTTAGCCGTAATCCTTTGGGCGACGATTCCTGCTAAATTACAAGCGTAATTTCTCCTTTGCCATTTGTCTATATTATATATAATATAACCGCCAGCGAGATATAAGTTAATGGTCAATTTTTTCTCTGTGTATGTAGTTATTTTGGGGAAGATGCGTAGGTATAGGACAAACAGCGCCCTTGTATGTAGAAAATTATTATTTAGAATATCTTTCTATATCCATTTCATTTTTTTCTTTGGTTTGTATAGCTTCTTGTATAAATACCCTTTTCATTTTCTTAATTACGTTCCCTATTAATTCGCTTATTGTCGGCGTAAACTTGTAATAATTAATTTCCTTTCCCGTTCATATTTGCACTCAGTCGGTTGAGATTAGCTTGTGCCTATTCGCGAATTCAGGTCATAAATTCCCTTCTCTTACCCCTTTCTTCCTTTTGACAGTTGGGGTGGAAGCCTCCGTTTCCCTTAAGTCATCGGTCTTTGCGGATGTCACTTTTTTCCCCCAACTCTGAAAGTACCATCTTTGAGGATGAAAGGAGATGAAGAAGAATAAGGACAAAGGGCGACCTCGTGTCTTTCTGTACCCTCGTGGTATCGAGATCGCCGCCTAATTTTAGCCCAATAATTTTAGCCACGAGCCGCCACTGTTCTGAATATTGTCAAACTTTAACTGCGTTTTTCTTTACTTTTAGTGTTTGGCGCTTACGTCACTCTGTTACTGAACTGGTTTATATAGAGAAAGTCCGGCCATTTCACGACAGTGAGCAACCTATTAATTATAAATAACCTCTGTGAAAAACAATCCAACCTAAAGTATACCGTGAGGAGTGGAAGTTTCAAAGATGCACTAGCAAGGAAAAATCAAGGCACAATACAAGCGACAGCACAAAGAACAAAATATAAGAACAATACTTGTTCAAATCAGTACCATCCTCAGAAAAAAACCTCTGATCTTCACCTCCAGAAGATTCGAGAGACTCTTCTCATCAAATAGATGGGTCCAAATCTTAACACCCAGTGCACGAGCTCGGAGTGGGAAGTGCAACTTTTCTGCTAAAAGTGAACCCCCCTCTGTCTCCGACTATAAAAACATCAAGGCTCTACAACTTTGATCATGTCTGGTCGTGGCAAAGGAGGAATAGTTAACAGTTACCTTTGAAGGAACCCTCCCAAAAAATTTCCTGGATCTTTACTCGCAGCAAATAATACTTCATAAGCAAGAATAAGACAAGCGACGCAGCAGAGAAGGGCAATTTCCCATGATAGCAAGCGAGTCCTCCTTTGAACCATGCGGGGGAGACGGGGCAGAGCCAACAAGACAGACGTTTATGAAGACCCTTTTTGGGATCATTAATATAGCCCTGATCTTATACATAGAAACACCCACTAGATACGCCAAAATATGTGACACCCTGGGGGATGTGAAACGGCTCGTGTCAGACAAGGCCAAGAAAGCCCTGAATAAGATGAAAGATTCAGGCCTCATTTCCACAGAAAATCCTGGGCAGAAGAACGATCATTCTCAGGTGACTCGACCCATTCTTCACTGATGTGGGCTGATATCAGTAAAGTTGAGAAGTTCAGAAATGCTTTGACATCATCAAGATTAGTAAATTGAGGGATAGGAATTCATACCATTTGCATGCGGCTGAAGAAACATGTTTCCCCGCGCCAAATCTATTCACGGGTGGAAGGAATGTGAATCCGAAAACCGAAGGGCATCAACTGGGGCGGATACCATAGGGGCCTAGCCATGAGTGCCTCGTACGAAAGGATAAATTTCGACTGAAAAACGAAAAAGGAAAAAACTAGAAAAGGAGCCAAGAAAGAGGACATACGGGGAGGCAGCGGCGTCAAATTCAGCAACCAGAACAAATCTTATGGGACTGGCCAATATCCCGAAATTGCTATTACCAAGCGAAAATAAGGAAAGCCTGAAAATGGTTATTTTTGTCAGCTTGGCAAATTTGGCAAAACCGGGTACATCTGCAGAGCAAATAAATTGTCTTTTGCAGATGAACGACATGAAGAACAAGGTCTGCTAACCAAAAGGTCGCGTGCCCTCACTTATTCTGATGTATGTCCTTACCACTTTCAAAAAGTTGAATAATTCCCGGAGTAACCTTGAGAGGACCTTGGCAATTCTAGCATTCGAAAGAGAATGTAAACACTTTAAGGGTTTCAGATTTCGTTAGAATTGGCTAAATTCTTACAATGTTATTAATAAAAAAGGGGCAAAACGTGGCCCGACCGACCGACCATTATACTAAAATGTAGAGTCACCCGCGAGTAAAAAGTCACAACTTTATAAAAGCTTATTAAAAAGTAGAACTAAATTATATTAAAATGTATAGTTTTTAATTAAAATAGCCGGACTTAACTTTTTATCACACCTCATTTATGGAATTGGAAAGGCGGAAAAATGGTGTCATACCCTAATTTCATAGTCTAGATAGGTATAGCAACGTATAACATAGCATATCATTGTATAGTGGTGTCATCATATTATAGCATAGTATATAAAATGGCAGACTATATTACACCATTGTAAAAGAACAACCTCTGACCCGCCCCAATTTATCGGAAACCACGTGCTATGGTATCACGCTATGGATGACGTCATTTCCTGATCGAACTTGCTCTTATTTTCGACTCGTGAGCAGGTTGGGAAAATATTTCACAATCCTGCGAACTCGTCCCAAGCCGCGCCCGTCCCGGTGACAAGGTGTGAAAGAGCCGCTTTGTCTCACCCTTGCTACTAAAAGATGAATCGACTCTGCCTCCGAATTAAGATGCCTGGAGCTTGTGACTCCTTTCTCCAAACTTCGAAGCTCCCCCTTCCCCTCCAGAATCGGGCATACAAATATTCGGGTTATTCTGTAGTTCAAAGAGTCCAGCCCGCACCCCAAGGACGTTCTTATCGTCTCATCCCATAAGCGTTCGTCAGGCAGCAGACTTCTTCGGCTGTGATTCTTCTCAAGTCAAATGGTAGCTTCTGTGAACGGCAAGCATTTGAATTTGCGCAAAAGTCTCCCTTCGTTAATCAAAACGAAGAAAATATCCATCAATTAACTTTTAGGTTAAGAAGATTTCTCTTTCCGTGGAATTACGAGAATTCCCACATTCTTCGTCGAACGTCATCTTTGAAGATTGGCTATATTAATCGGAATGTTTTTTAATCGTGCCCCACCTGCCTCATTCGGATCGTGCCCAACTGCCTCATTCGGATCGTGCCTCAATTGCCTCATTGGATCGTTCCCGACTCACCTCATCGCAAGAAGGACCTTCCTCGAATTAATCGACCAGTAAGACTGAAACCCCTCCATTATTAGTATTGTCAAGTTCCCCCGTTTGATCTGAGTCTAGTTACATTAATTAAATAATCTCATTAGAGAATACCACCTCATAATAATTATCAAGAGACCAAGCAATGGTTTCGCCAGTCCCCCCCAACGCGGCGAGTTTTTGCCGTTTCATCTTTAACTAACCTTACACGATACTCTAGGCCTATTCAAGTAAATCTCGCAAACTATTTATGCACTCTGTTTTATTATTAAGGAATTGAAACCCAACGCCTCAAGTGTGACATTTTATAGTCTGTCGTTAATCCCTGCGAACAGTCCTTTAACGCTACGCGATGCAGTAGGTGATTAAGTCACCCCCTTCCACTAATATAGTAGTAGTGTATGGTATAGAGTGATTGTACCATGACATTTATTATTTATATACGAGTATATTACTTTTATATTATACAAACTGGTGTCAAGTGTGTGAGATCTATTACATAATAAATCAGTTTTTTTTATTTTTCTATTTTGGCCGAAGTACGTTCAAGTTAGTTCAAGATCAGTGGAACTTTAGTCTATTAACTAGTTCAAATTTAGATTATTATTTAGGACCCGATCTGTGTGTTTGTGTATTCCATTTACCGGAATATTTGAGTAAATCTTAAGCCTGAATAGAAAGATTAACACGTCCTAGCTGTGTGGGAAGAGTTTTAGTGTGATAATTTTTTAATATTTATTTTGGGGAAAAGTTAGGCTTCATGTATATTGCCGAGTAATTTCGTTACGTCAATATCCCCGTTCGCGTATTACGCTCCCCCCCCCCCAGTAAGCCAACAAGATTTATTCTTCGTTTGACCGTTTCAAGAGTTAAGGAGAGTCGTTGGGCCTGTTGGGTCGAGAATTATTAACTTATATTCAGGAAGAAGAGAGAAATGAAAGAGAAGAGTGCAAGAACAAGAAATAAAGCGGAGGAACAGGAACTAAGAGTGCAGGCAAAATAACTAAGATAAGCAGAAATGGAAGAACGGGAGAGAATAAGGAAGAATGAACTGGAATTAAGCCATAATCAATTGGAGTCAATGTTAATTAACTCTCGCACCGAAACTCCACAGTCTCCGTTAGTAAGATTACCCGCCTTTAAAGAAGGAGAATATTTTGAATCATATCTTACGCATTTCAAGAAGATATTTGAAATCAACACTTGGGACATCGAGATAGATGGTGTCACTAAATTGCTCCTCTTCCTAAACTCACAGTTGAGAGACATATTATTTTCGCTTTCATCAGAATCCACTGTGGAATACCCTAGCCTCAAGTCTGAACTCTTAGCTGCTGCAAATATGACCCCAGACTTCTATCGTGCTCTTTTCCGTGACGAAAAGATCCGACCCGGTCAGTCTTTTCGCCATTTTGCATACACCCTCCAGAAACACCTCCAATTTTGGCTAGATGCGTGTTAAACCCCCCAAGAGTACGAGTCCATTCTAGACTTCGTCCTAATAGATCAATTATTAGCTTTCCTGACCCCCGAACTCCGTGCCTTCGTTAAGGACAAGCGCTGCTCTACGTTCAAGGTATGACTAGAAGAGGCTGATTTTTATGCAAGTAGCCATAACTTCTATCCGAAAGTAAATATGTAGAAAGCCTCCCCGTCTACCCTTCGGGTTGTTATTCCCCAGAAGGCAGATAATCTGTTTCACGTGCGGAATAAAAGGTCATGTACGCACGAACTGCCCTCAAAATTTTCAATTTAGAAGTATGTCCTCCCATCAGGTACACCAAGTTAGTGCAACTCCTGCTCCTCCCTCGTCTCTTCAAAATACCACTACGTCTCTCTCGTCGACCATCAACTCCACTCGCCAAGTAAATTTTCTCATTAATAAAAGCTGCCCTGTTATTTTTAAATTTTAAAATAGAGCTGTGAATGGATGCCGTTGTCCACCCTTGTACGTAACACTGGGTGACCATGCAACATAGTTTCAGAGAATTTACTTCCGTCAGTCGGTCCTGACCACCAAATGTTTGCCGTGATCCATGATTACCTCGACTGAGCGAATAGTTTCCCTATTGTAAAATGCCACATCGAATGTGAGTATTTGACTGGTTGGGTCAAAGTGGTAGCAACCCTAATCAAGGTTTGCTCTGTACTGATTGGTAAGAACCCCCAGGTTACAAGTAACTAGGTAGCACAACCCGTGGTAACCCGTGCCCAGGCCACCAAGGCTTCCCTGGAACCCGTTCATTCAGAAAACCCCGTAGATCCGGATATTGAGACCCTCCGGAACGAGGATTTTGCCCTCGCCCAGAAGGGATACACAACTCTCATGCCCTTTCGGGTTAAAGCCAGGAGTCAGGAGCAAGAGTCTTCCCGTGGTGAAAAAAGCATCTCATACCTTGTCAAGGATAAGCTGTTACATCGTAAATGTTCCGACGGAACCGAACCTGAAACATATTCCTTGTTCCCCGCCCTCACGTCACCAAAGTTCTCCAGAATACTCACGATAGTTTATTCTCCGGTCAGTTTGTCATAATAAAACCTCTCAGAGGGTTTTTAAGTATTAATATTGGACAGGTGCGGCTAGAGAAATTGCAGAGTACTGCAAATCATACGATGCGTCCCAAAGGACATCTGCAATCAGAACCTTTTTCTCGTGTGGCCATTCATCCTCCGTCTAGTGAAGGACACAGTTACATCCTCACTTTGGAAGACTTCCCTACCTGTTTTCCTGAGGCAGTTACCCTTAAGAGCATTAATAGCGTTTCGTGCGCCGAAGCCCCATTTCCATTTTTTCTTGGGTAGGAATCCCTAAAGAAGTATTGTCAGATCGAGGAAGACAATTTACCTCAGAGCTTATGGAGTATGTCGGAAAGCTCCTCATGGTAAAACCTCTGTTTACTACCCCATACCACCCAGCCGGAAAGGGAGTTTGTAAAAAGCTAAATGGCATATTAAAAGCAATCCTCATAAAAGTGTTTATCAATCAGCCCCAAGAATGGCACTGCTTTTTATCCATGGCACTGTTTGCGTGTCGTGAAATCAAACATAGGACCTTAGGATTCACCCCCTTCGAATTATTATATGGCCATAATGTTCGAGGTCCCTCTGCTATTTTAAAGGAACCTTTCACCATTCCCGTCTGGATGATGAAATCCAATCCTCCTATTCGTACCTCGTAGACCTCCAAAAGCGCCTCGAGATATGTGCCGTCATCGTGTACCGAAATGCTGAGGTTAATTTGGAGAAGTATTAAACTTATTTCGATTTAAAGAGAAAGGAAAGAAGATTTAAGCCTGGCGAGGAGGTGCTGTTGCTACTTCCCACGGAGAGTAACAAATTCCTGAGCTAGTGGAAGGGCGCGTTTTCCTTTCGAAACGTAAAAGGACCAGTGGATTACCTGATTCGAACCCCCTAAGAGATAAGATTTTATACATCAATATGTTGAAAAAATATCACCGCCATGCGTGTCTCATCAATATTGTGGCCCTCGATGAAGACTCCCCTTTGGAAGCGGTATATCCCGCTGACCCCCTCAATGGCGTGCAAGTAGTATGTATTGAACCAGATGCTGATTACCCTATCCCATCTTTACCTGAACCCCCGGAATCATAATCCCCCGTGCTGGATGTCTCCCACAGGTTAGCGCCTCTTCAAAAGAGTCAGCTGCAGCAGTTGCAAAATGGATTTGAAGATGTCCTCCCCGAGAGCCCCGGTTGCTCCATTCAACTGGAGCATAACATCGTCCCTACTACACAAGAGCCTGTTCGCTCGTAAAATGAGATGAGCCCCAAGGACGAAAAGGTCAGAGCCATTGCCGAGATGCCCCTTCCCCGTATGAAGAAACAGCTGAGGTCATTCATGGGATCGGCCTCCTTTTACCGTAGATTTATCCCTAACTTCGCGTCTATTTCCCCCCCTTTAAGTGCTCTCATTCAGAAGAGATCACCAGATCACCTTTCATGGAATCCCGAAGCTAGCGTCCGCCCCCATTTTGAGGCTCCCTAATCCCTTTAAACCCTTCAGCACCCGGACGGATGCGAGTGACGAAGGAAATGGATGCATGCTGCTCCAATACTCCGACGAAGTTAAAAGACACATGGTGGATTACACGAACCGAAAGCTACTCACCGGTGAACGTAATTACTCGGTAATAGAACGGGAAGCTTTAGCTATAGTATGGAGTATTACCAGGTTTAGCATGTATTCAATGGGGAAAGAGTTTATTGTCGAGACTGACTATCGCCCTTTGTCGTACCTCCAAAATACTAAGAGCAAGAACGGACGTATAATGCGATGCCTTTGGATACTCTACCAATATCAGTTTAAAGTTTGGTATATATGAGGGGCGGTCAATAAGTTTTGCAATTCGGGTATAAGGAAACGAGATATGAGCAAAGGTGTTTTATTATTTTTCAGTATAACTACCCTTGACTTCAATGCACTTGCGCCCTTTTCCCTAAGGCTTCGGATTCCCGACAATCAGAAATTTCCCGACTGCTGTTAAGTCCACTCCTGGATGGCGAGCTGGACATCTTTATCCTCCCCAAACCGGCGCCTACGCAATGCAGCCTTCAGCTGGCGGAATAAAAAGTAGTCGCTAGGGGCCAGATCTGGTCTGTAGGGGGGGATTGTTGAGCTCCTCGAATCTGCACTCGCGCAGGACAGCTTGTGCAACTCTAGCCTTGTGGACTTTGACGACGTTGAAGTCGATCATGGGGCTTTGAGGTTTCTAGGCACCGAATGGGCAGATACCGTGATCATGGCTAAATTGTCGTGTATGATGTTGATAACACTTCCATGTAATATCTCAAGTTCTCGCTCGATTTCTTCGAACTTCACCCGTCGATTTTCGAGGATCATCCTCTCCACACGGGCTACATTGTCCTCGTTGGTCACGTCTGACGAGCGTCCTGGACGTGGGTCATCTTCAAGGGACTCACAACCATAGCGGAACTCCCTATTCCAGCGAGCAATGGTTGCATAGGAAGAGGCGGTGTCGGTGTACACTGCAACCATGCGTTCATTGATCTTTTTGCATTCTTTCCTTCATTTGTCAAAAATTTGATCACTGCGCGGTTCTTAACCTTTTCCATTGTTGAAAAATTTGTGACTGACGATCTGCGATCAGCTAGTGCTTCTTAAATAGACGAGGCAGGAGCGTGCAGCTGCAGGTCCTGACTTGTTATAACTTGTCCTAACACCCCCCAAAACCAAAACAGCCATCTCCCTTCCTTTGTTTTGAACTACCAATTTGCAAAACTTATTGACCTCCCCTCGTACATGGTCCTGAAAATTGTATAGCTGATAATTTGAGCCAGGATTTATTAGCCGACAATGCTGGCTAATCCACTAAATTATAGGGTCACATGTAAATCCGTCAGCTAATTATGTATATATTATTTGACTTTTTTTTAACTTTTTACATATATCTCTGGTCCCTGTAGTTACTAATTTAATATTGTGTTTTTTTTGTTTGTTGTCCCAATACCCTTAAGACAAAGTTGTAATCTTGTTCCTTAATTTTGCTAGGATAAATATCATAGCCTTTTTGTAAGCCTGTCGAACACAGGTCAGGTCCTCCTTTGTTTTATTCTGCTGGCGCTTGAAAAATTCATAATTTCTCTTATCCAAATTTGCAATGTTCCTTGTTCTTCCCTCTCTATCAGAAAAGTTCCATCGTATGGAAAGGAGGGGTGTAAAAGAACAACCTCTGAACCGCCCCCCTCTCTAATTTATTCGAGACCATGTGCTATGGTATCACGCCATGGACGACGTCATTTCCTGTTAGAACATTCTCGAATTTTCGACTCCTGGGCTGGTTGGGAAAATCTTTCCGAATCTGGCGAACTCGTCCAAAGCCTCCTCTTCCCCTGCAGGGAAGAGGCGCGAAAGAGCAACTATTTCTCGCCTTTTGCTGTTAAATGATGAATCGACTCCGCCTCCGGACTAAGTTGTCTGGAGCGTGTGACTACTTCTTCCAAACTTCCCCTTCCCGTCCAGAATCGGGCATAAAAATAATCGCGTTGTTCTGTAATTCGAAGAGTCCAGCTAAACCTCAAGGCCCTCCTTATCATCTCGTCCCGTGAGCGTTCGTCAAACAGCAGACTTCTTCAGCTGAGTTTCTAACCAAGTCAATTGGTAGCATCTGTGAAAGGCAATTCTTTGAATTTGCGCAACAGTCTCTCTTCGTTTAATCGAACCGAAAAAAATCTCCATCGATTACCTTTGAGGAAAAGAAAGTTTCTCTTTCCGTGGAATTACGAGAATTCCCATATTCCCCGTCGAACTCTATCTTTAAAGATTGGCTATCTTCATCGAAGGGTGGTTGGGATCGTGCCCCACCTGCCTCATTTGGATCGTGCCCCCACTTGCCTCATCGGATCCTTCCTAACTCGCCTCATCGCGAGAAGGATCTGCCTCGAAGTCATCAACCCGTAAGATGAAATCCCCTCCATTATTAATTAGTATTGTCAAGTTCCCATTTTGTTCTGAACCTAGTTACATTACTTATTTAATTCCATTTGTGAATCCCTCCTCGTAATAATTATCAAGAGAATATCTTAATTTAAATAATTCCCTTTTGTCTATTATTATTATTTATATTTTGATCTTTGTAAATGTAATTATATTTTGTTGTTTCATCTTTAACTAACCTTGAACGATACTCTCGGCCTATTTAAGTAAATCTCGCCAACCATTTATGCACTCCGTTTGATTACTAAGGATTTGAAACCCAAGGCCTCACGTGTGACCTCTTAGTCGGTCGTTAATCCCTGCGAACAGTCCTTTAACGGTTCGTGTTGCAGTAGGTGATTTAGAAACTCCCCTACATAATATAGGAGTATGATATAGATTGGTTGTACTATGACAACCATAGCATAATATAATATAGCATAATATAGCAAAACATAAGATATTAAAGTATAATATAGTATAGTATATGTAGTATAGTATCTCCTACAAAGTATAGCCTAGCATAGCATATTCTAGTATTGTCTAGAATAGTATAACATTTTATAGCATAACCTAATATAATCTCGAATTGTAGCCTGGCAAAACCTAGCTTACTGTATGATAGCCTAACATATTTTTACCCAACCTAGCATAATAAAGCCTAGCATAGTATAGACTAGCCTAGATTGCCTAACATAGTAAATCCTGCCTAGTCTTCCATAGGCTACCATATTATATCCTAGCATACTATAGTATAGCATAGTATAACAGAGTAGACTATGTTATAGCCTAGTCTAGCCTAGCCTACTTAGTATAATTCAATCTAGCCTATGATTCTCTATAATAGTAGAACTTACCAGACCATACTCTAGTGTAGCTAGCATATATAGCCTAACCTTACATAGTATAGCTTAGCCTGTGATAGTATGACGTAGCCTAGCCTAATCTAGCCTAGCTTAGCAGAGAATGTATAGTAAGGCCTTTCTTAAACTAGAAACCATAGTAAAGCCTAGCCTATTAGAGAATGTAAAGTATGGCCTATCTTAGCCTAGAAAACATATTAAAGCCTAACCTAACATAGCATAGTAAAACCTAACATATATTGGAAAGTAAAGCTTATCATAGTTTTGCTGTTCATAGTATAGAATAGTATAATATACAAAGCATAACCTAGTATAGTTTAGAATAGTTTAACGTAGTATTGCCTAGCCTTCCAAAGCCTAGCATAGTATAGCCTATCTTACTTTGCCTACCCTCCCCTAATATAGCTTAGCATAGTGTATAAGCATAGTATAACCTAGGCCCGAACATATTATAAACAAGTTTAGCATAGTATAGGCTAGCTTAGCATAGTATATCCTATCCTATTCTAGCAAGGTATATCTTGGCACATCAGACCTAACCATAGTCTAGTCTAGCCTAACCTACCCTACCCTAGCCGCTGCTAGCTTAGCATGGTACACTTTAATCTACCCTATCTAGCTTAGTATAGTCTAGCATATCCTTGCATAGCATAGCATACCCTTGTATAGCCTAGCCAAGTATATCATAGCCTAGAATGGCCTAGAATAGCATAGTATAACTTAGAGTAGCCTAGTATACCCTAGCCTAGCCTAGTATACACTTGCATATATAGCCTAGCATAATATATATTATAATAATATAGCTTAGTAGAGTATAGCTTAGGCTATGATAGTGTATCTTATACTAGCTTAGCCTATCTTATCAAAATATAGCCTAGCTTGCCTAGCAGAGTATAACCTAGCCTAGTTTAGCTTACCCATGTCTGGTAATAGCCTAGATTAGGCTAGTTTCCTGGAGGTTAGTATAATATATTTTATCCTATCCTAAAATAGTTAGATTATTCTAAACTATATTAGCATAGCCTAGTATACTCTATCATAGCCTACCTTACCCTATCCTACCCTAGCCTAGTTAGTATAGTATATCATAGTATTGCCTAGCCTAGACTAGACTATTAGATCTTAGCCTAGGCTAGCATAGCACGCATAACATAGCCTAGCCTACCCTACTAAAGCCTCGATTATCCTAGCCTAATATAGTGAAGACTAGTCTAGTTTAGCATAGCTTAGTATATGATAGCCTAAACTAGCATACCATAACGTAGCTTAGCCCAGTATAGCCTTTCACGCCCTGCCTAGCCTAGTATAGCTTAGCCTAGCCTAGCATAGCATAACCTAGCCTAGCATTAATTATCCTAGTCAAGTATAGCCAATGCTATACTTTTATACCCTAGTCAAGCATAGCTTAATATTGTCTAGCCTAACATACTATATGCTACCCTAGCATAGTATATCTTACCCTTGTACATTATATCTTAGCATAGCTTAGCATATTATTGCCTAGCCTATAATAGTTAAGTCTAGCATAGCCTATTCTAGGCTTGACTAGCAGTGTATAGCATATTATAGCTTAGTTTGGTCTAGCAGAGTATCGGCCGAAAGGTTATGATGTTATAGCCAAAACAAAATAATTCGAGGTTTAACCTTGGGAGGATTTTGGAAATTATTGCACTCGAAAGAGAATGTAAAACAACATAAGGGTTTTAAATTTCGTTAGAATCAGCGGAATCGTTACAATGTTATTACAAAAAAAATAAAGAAGCAAAACGGGGACCGACCGACATAGTGAGATTTAGAGTCGATCGAGACCTGACTCGCACGCCCCTTTTCCCAAGAAGTCCTTAACTTCAAATTTATGGAGAACCAGACTGAAAAAGAAAAAGGAACAACCACTCACAGAAAAGGAAACAACTACCAAGGAAGAAGACCCCACATGTGAGGGCTCTAACCACAGCCCGAAGAAAAAGAAACAAAAAGGGAAAAAGGCAAAGCAGTAATCCAGTAGAGGACTCCCAGCCATCGTAAAACGAGGAGAAGGACATTAAAAGAAGGCGAAGAAGGAACGTCGGCCACCCTGAGCACGGGAGTACTAGCCAAAGGCTACATCTTCAAAGGGGAGGACGTCGCCCTTAAGGTCTTATGTTTACTTCTGTGCAAATCCCCGAAAGAAGACGTGGGGCAGTTACTCCGAGGTATTCAGGGGAACAAATACAAGCGGACCTTCGCCGGAGTGAACTCCGTAAAAGAAATCTAAGGACTAATAGAAGAAGGAGTCGTCTGCATCTCACCAGAAAGCGTCCACATTGTTAATATGCTGCAAACGTCTAAGTTAATTAAATGTGGTTAAAAAACCTCGAAGATTCCAAAGTGACGGTAACAAGTGAAAAGTGACTAGTTTGCAAAGGTGAAATAATAAAAATGGTAGAAACAATTAAAAACAAATAATTAAAAGTGATATTATAAGTGACTAAACACAGACTGGAGTGAATAATTATATAAATAATTATAAAGAAATAGAAATATAAGTGATTTAAAGTGTCCAAATTAACTCAGTGTAATATACTTAATCATTAATTCGTATATTATTAATAAAATAATAAAGTGCTGTAAAATATGTAATAATTGGATTTCCACATTCTCCTGGAACCTTTATTTCATACTTCTTCTACTTATCACTTTCTCTTCGCTTAATTTCATATTTTCCCGCACTATTCTCTATTATTTTACATATGTAAAATCTAATACATATGCATATTCATTCTTTGATATAACGTTGAATCTTGATTCTTTACTGCTGACGACCACCAAACAACCACCGCGCCGTTAATTTAAGGATGCAAAACGAAAGGAAAATTTTACATCAATGCCGCCTCAAAACAACGCAGACTTCCGTTTGAAGATGCCTGCAGAAAGGCGGAAAATCTCAAGGCTAAATTGGGAATTAATTTCGAAAGTTGAAACACGTACCTAAATAAACTTGGTAAGTCAAAATACAACGTCGTCTTAAACAATATATATATATATATATATATATATATATATATATATATATATATATATATATATATATATATATATATATATATATATATTTATATAAATGAATGTGGGCCACTTCAATGTAAGTATCAAGAGGTGTAGGGAGGGATTTTGTCGTACGGGCTCGACCTGAGTTTCGAAGGAGATTTAATAGGTAAACAAACGACTTCCTTTTATTAAATAATTGATCACTGGAATGAAAGTAGACAGCAGCAACGGCTTTGTCGAATTAGACTGAGACGATTGTGGTCTAAGTTATTCCAACGAAGGAAATTGGAGCCGGAAATAAATAAATCGCAAGAATGAATGGGTAGAGTAAAGGCTACAGGTAGTAATAACAGTAAGAGTAAGAGTATTGGTAACGAATGCAAGATAGGCTGATATTATTTGAAATAATGGGTAAAATAGCAATAATTGGCAACTCTAATGAAATAGTTTCCGCCCTGGAATGGGAAGCTTGCCGTTTACTTACTAGTGTAGCTGAAGTGTCATCGTTTTAGGACTTGCCTGATCTGCTCTCACACTTCATTTTGGCGAGTACAACCACAATTCTGGATTTCTTTGATACGGTTTCATATCAAAATCTGATATCCTCTTTTGGTTTCCTTGGCTTTTTCCTCGTACAAGCCGAAATTAATTAGTGGACATCCGTATCTGAATTCGAGCTGGAGACTGTCTTTTGCAACAAGGGCGTTACAGAAAGAAAAGAGGAATAAAGGCAAAGACTTTATTCCGACGTTCTAGAAGTCTAGACAAGCACAAATTACCAACGGGAATGCTGAATTTTAAAATCTACACCTGACTAATCGACATCAATAAGGCAGTGGAAGCTCAAATTTGGTCCATCTTTTAATATGTCCAATATATGATTAATATATATATATATATATATATATATATATATATATATATATATATATATATATATATATATATATATATATATATATATATATATATTAGTGATGGAGTCGTTCCTTGGGAGCCTTATTCGTAGCAGGAATATGAAGACATATGCGATGGTTTTGAACATTTCATTTTCCGGACGTTTCGGTCATTAACGATGACCATCATCAGCGAATTCTAAATACAAAGAATTATTTTTATAAGAATAACTAAACACAGCAATAAAAAACATGACATGAGTCAAAAATGATAACCGAAAGCAAGAAGTTAAAATGAAATATATAATGCTAAACCGTTGAAAGCAAATTGGTGAAAATCTATTAATAGGAAATTGATGTAATATCGTAAAAAATAACTAAATTAAATAATAATCCCATGAGTTTAAAATATGCATAATAAACATGAATCAAATTCCTATCGAAAAACAAAAATTGTAAACTATAGCAATAAAGTCAAAAGCAAGGCATGAAGAAATCGATTAATAGGACAGAAAAAAAGATTAAATAATCCCATGAGCAACAAATATGAATAGTAAACATGAATCCAGCGGAATACAAAAAATTCACTATAAAACACAGCAAGAGAGCATTATATGGGCAGGGCGAACAATCGAAAATAAGTTAGATCAGGGGGTATGTAATCGAAGCGGATATTAATAAATGGAGCGAAGCAAGCAATTCAATTAAATTATTCCCTTAAATTATTCACTATATAGACAAATGTACAACCAACCACATCCCCCTTAATAGTTTTCTTTTTGCCTAATTTTTTTCCATACTATCAGTTGTTACTCCCAGCTTAACCGTTATAAGGTCAGTACTCGTGCAGAGAAATTTTTATTTCTATTTTAGTTTGTCCCATTAATATCTAAACGATCTGGTTTATTATTGACTTTTCCTTAGTTTAATGTTTTAGTCGTCATTTTGACCCCTCCATTATTGATTATTTACTCTTTAAACTTTTGTGCCTTAGTCTAGTCATATTATTTGATGCTCAATCACTTAAAATTTAACTTAATTGAATTACTTGCTTCGCTCCATTTATTAATATCCGCTTCGATTACATACCCCCTGATCTAACTTATTTTCGATTGTTTGCCCTGCCCATATAATGCTCTCTTGCTGTGTTTTATAGTGAATTTTTTGTATTCCGCTGGATTCATGTTTACTATTCATATTTGTTGCTCATGGGATTATTTAATCTTTTTTTCTGTCCTATTAATCGATTTCTTCATGCCTTGCTTTTGACTTTATTGCTATAGTTTACAATTTTTGTATTTCGATAGGAATTTGATTCATGTTTATTATGCATATTTTAAACTCATGGGATTATTATTTAATTTAGTTATTTTTTACGATATTACATCAATTTCTTATTAATAGATTTTCACCAATTTGCTTTCAATGGTTTAGGATTATATATTTTATTTTAACTTCTTGCTTTCGGTTATCATTTTTGACTCATGTCATGTTTTTTATTGCTGTGTTTAGTTATTCTTATAAAAATAATTCTTTGTATTTAGAATTCGCTGATGATGGTCATCGTTAATGACCGAAACGTCCGGAAAATGAAATGTTCAAAACCATCGCATATGTCTTCATATTTCTGATATATATATATATATATATATATATATATATATATATATATATATATATATATATATATATATATATATATATATATATATATATATATATATATATATATATATATATATATATATATATATATATATATATATATATATATATCTATATATATATATATATATATATATATATATATATATATATATATATATATATATGATGAAAATTAATGCAATATCGCCAGAAAAGATGAGGAATTAAACCACGTTCTCCGAAGACAATTTAATTCAGAACAGTTTCGGTGCATCTCACACCTTTTTTCAACTGACACTGGATAGAAAATATAAGAAAAGTGCTTACAAACATAACAAGGGGTCAGGTCGTGAAAGATCCCCTCTTTTTTCCCCCTATTCCCTACTTGTGGCTAATAGTAAAAAGTCAGCCCTTAAATATGTTTAGGCCTAACCCCCCGCCGGATTAGCCACAAGTAGGGGATTAGGGGAAAAAAGCGGATCTTTCACGACCTGACCCTGTGTTATGATGTTTGTAAGCACTTTTCTTATATTTTCTATCCAGTGTCAGTTGAAAAAGGGTGTGAGATACACCGAAACTGTTCTGAATTAAATTCTCTTCGGAGAATGTGGTTTAATTCCTCATATATATATATATATATATATATATATATATATATATATATATATATATATATATATAATATGAATTCTGTCTCTGTGTGTTTTTGTGTGCTTGTCCATTTATAGGAATAAAAAAAAATCACGTTTTGACCCCACTCACTCTTCCTCCACTCTGCCCCACTCTCTTTTCCCCATCTATCTCCCCTCTCTCTCACCATTCCTCACTCCACATACTTCTTCCCCCTCTCCCCCTACAAAATGACATAAAAAACAAGTGAAAAATATCGCCCCTAACCCTTCCTTTCTCTCCCCCATCTTTGCCCTCCCCTGTCCCTCTACCCTCCCATCTTCTCCATTTCTCCCCTCCCACTCTTCCCCAATCGCTCCCCTCTCTTCTTCTCCTATGTCCCTCCTATCCCTTCTCTCTCCATTCTATCTTCTCCCTCTCACCTCCCCCATCTCCCCCCTTCTCTCTCTCCTTCTCCGCCTTAAAAAAGGACATCCAAAATAAGATAAATAAATACAAAAGTCCCGTTCTTAAAAGATAGAGTTATAGAGAAGAAGAAGAAGAAGAAAACGAAGAATTAGAAGAGAAAGAAGAGGAAGAAGAAGGAGAGGAAGAAGAAGAAGAAAAATAAAAAGGAAGAAAAATATGAAGATAAGACGCTCGATCTGTTCCTGTGTCCACAACTTTTTCGCTCATAACTAACGGTTAGTCACGCATTAGCGTAAACTGCCGGGTGAGAGCGGAGAAACGTTTACTCATTTTAAATATATTATATGATAGGGAGAGCGCGCACCTCGCCTAAATCTGCCTTTTACCTAAAATTAATAGTAATCAGTAAGGAAAGCTATTCCTGTGGCACAATAAAAGAATTTTAATCAATAAGCATCTCTATTTATTTGCGACAGAAATTTTTAACCAGACAACGCTGAGTACCTATGCTAATAGGTAGCTCTTTGCAGCTAGTGAAGAGTGATATGGTACTTTAATGTCTAAGTGAGCACCTGAAATTAACTTTTAATTAATGTCTAAAAATTAACATGTATTCGAAAATTAAACCATCATAATCTTTCTAGACGAACCAATATACAATCTCCCATTCCTTAGTATTGTTTTAAAAAATTCAACAGATGAAATCTATAACTGAACAGTACAAATATTATATTACTGTAAAATACGATAATAAATATGCATAGCATTGATTGGTTAATATGCAAATTATTATGAATGAAACAATATCGAAATACAATGAAAGAGTAGTTAAAAAATAATTAATCAAATACAATTTGGATAACCTATTGAATACATAGAGTAACATACTTGAAAATAGATCTTTAGATTTCTCATTATTCACAATGGGCATGCAGTCCTGGATTTGCGTACAAGCTAAATAAGCTATACGAGGGGCGGTCAATAAGTTTTGCAAATCGGATATAAAGAAACGAGATATGAGGAAAAGTGTTTTATTATTTTTCAATATAACTACCCTCGACTTCAATGCACTTGCGCCATTTGTCCCTGAGGCTTCGAATTCCCGACAACCACAAATCTCTCGACTGCTGTTCAATCCACTCTTGGACGGCGAGCTGGACATCTTCATCGTCCCCAAACCGGCGTCCACGAAGTGCAGCCTCGTGCTGGTGGAATAACAAGTAGTCGCTGGGGGCCAGATCTGGACTGTAGGGGGGATGATTGAGCTCTTTGAATCCGCACTTGTGCAACTCTGGCCTTGTGGACTTTGACGACGTTAAAGTCGATCATGGGGCGTGAGGTTTCTAGGGACCGAACGGGCAGAGACCTTGGTCATGGCTAAATTGTCGTGGATGATGTTGATAACACTTCCACGTTATATTCCAAGTTCTCGCTCGATTTATTCGACCTTCACCCTTCCATTTTCGAGGATCATCCACTCCACACGGGCCACATTGTCCTCGTTGGTCACGTCTGACGGGCGGCCTGGACGTGGCTAATCTTCAAGGGACACACGACCATAGCGGAATTCCCTATTCCAGCGAGCAATGGTTGCATAGGAAGAGGCGGTATCGGTGTACACTGCAAGCATGCGTTCATTGATCTCTTTTGCATTCTTCCCTTCATTGGTCAAAAATTTGATCACTGCGCGGTGCTCAACCTTCTCCATTGTTGAAACCTTTGTGACTGACGATCTGCGATCAGCTACTGCTTCTTAAATAGACGAAGCAGGAGCGTACGGCCGCATCTCCTTACTTGTCATAACTTGCCCTAACACCCCCACAAACAGCCATCCCCCTTCCTCTGTTTTGCCCTACCGATTCGCAAAACTCATTCACCGCCCAACGTAGCTTAGGGTCTCACAATCTGTAGGGGCCTTAAAAAATTCAAGATTAAAATTTCTTTTACTCAATGTTTTGTCTTAAAATTAAAATTTGCAGATTAATCATCTATAATTCTATTGACTGGACAGCTAAATTCCAGGTGATGTATTATTTAGAATCAATGTCCGGGTGTAGGTATGGAAAATTCATGTAATTATAGCCATTTGCGACTGGTACTTTACTCGACTTAATACTATTTATGCATTGAAAAGAAATAACAGTCAAACCTGCACATATACTTAACACAGCAAGTGCACTGAAAGATAAACTTATATTAATTTTGTATATGTATCCTGTGACGTGATCTAACTTTTCTGTGAGAAAGAATCTTTTCAAGCCTTTGTCAATGCTTAATGAAAATTAAGTAACTCATGCAAGGCAAACTAAATTTCGTGATTAACCCTTAACCGACGAGCGCCGCAAATTTGCGATACTAATTTCGCAATAAAATATAATATTAAATAGGACAGATAGTTTGTGTGGGACGGCTATAGTAAATACACAGCACACTCTCTGCCAGAATTGAACGTATTTGGTGCAGAATTCTGCCATACCACGCCAGTTGTAAACAAACTGGCAAATGGAGGTCACGCAGGTTTTCATGAGCCTTCATGGTGCATGCTTAGTGCCTTAAAGAGAAAAAACCAGGTGACTTGACACTATAAGTTTTTTCTTTTGTTCATGAGTATCGTTTGAATGCATACAATGAATACTATATTGAAATTTCATTAATAAATCTAAAATACGCCGGTGTTTACCAATGTAGCAAATTTGTATCAATAGGCTATCACATGTCGTGTCGCAACTTCACTACAGCAAGCACATGCAGGATTTAGTAAGCTATAAAAGTGTTATAGATTCATATTTTATAAAATATACGGTATCTGGAAATTATCTATCCATATAAAATAATAAAAATTAGTTGTTGATTCACCGAACTTTCTAAAAAAATATTTGCTAGATATTTGCTAGCTTCAAGACAATCTCACCTGTTTTACCTGATCCAGAAATTTTATACATTATTTTTCATATTCATATTTTTTTCATTTTGTAGCATTTATTTTTCCTATTCTCTTTCCAGCCCTACAATGAGGTGAACATTTTATAGCGGACGCCAAAAAAGACAAAGCAAACAGGAGCTTAAAGACCAACTCATAAAATTGCCAAAGCTTGACAGATATTTTACCTCAGCAACGGATGATGATTCACAAATCGAAGGAGATCATCAAAGTTCAAAACAACAAAAGCCTATTGTCTCTGATACTGCGACCATAAAGTCTGGAATCTCAACTGAGGGAAATATTAGAACTGATCCCAATGTGAGTGAGCATTGCTGCCATTGAAAAACCTTCATCTACAGTTGAAACAAAAAAATTCACGAAACTCAATTATCTTCATTAATGGGGTGTCTTAACAGAGGATCAACTCTCATATTGGATCCTTGAAAGCCCTTTAGAGTGTCAGCACTGGAATGGTCCATTTGAAAACTCGAAGCGTTAGTTCAAAATTCAGGTTAGATACTGTTCAAAAGGTCTTTTTCACAACAGAAAATCTAATGGCGAACTATACGATCCGAAATGGCTTTTGTACTCTCCAACAACTGGTTAAGTTTATTGCTTTGTAAGCAAACTATTTTCAACATCAACTACAACACTCGCTTCTGATGGATTTTCTGACTTGCGAAATCCTATTGCAATTCAAACTCATGAAAACTCCGAAGATCATAGAAGAGCTTTGCTAACATACTTGACAAGAAAGCATGGTTCAACCTTAGACTCAGTACTAGCAAAGCAAATAAAAGAAGAACAGCTTTACTGGATGAATTTTGTTTGAGCTTGTTATTGCAGTAATATGCACATTAGCAGAACGTGGTTTAGCTTTTAGGAGAGACAGTGAAACTTTTGAATCCCCAAATAATGGCAACTATCTTGGTTTGTTAGAATTGATTGCTAAGTTTGATCCATTTCTTTCATATCACATAAAACAATATGAAAACAAAGGATCTGGGTCTCCTTCATATTTTTCAAAGACGGTATGTGATTGTGGAGAAATGGCTACATTAAGCCTCCTGGAGGAGTATAGGTACATTCAAGCCCCCCCTCCCTTCATGAGGAGAAGCGTGGGAAAGGTAGCCGGCGAAAATGCTTTCCATGTGTGATCGCCTCGCCGCTGTGGGCAGTTGGAACTAACATATGCTTGAAGGCGACCACCTAAGGTCCTTAAACGACGCTCTAACGATCGTATTACCTACGAGACCCATAAACCCGTAGTTAGGAAAAAAAATGGTGCGAGTCAGAAGGCACGCCAAGTAGCGGTGCGGTTGCGAGCCTATAATTTGCGAGCTGACTTGGGCACCCCAGTGCCACCTCAGGAATTCTCGCTCTCCCCAGATGCTAACTCTCCATTCGCTCCCCCCCCTTTTGCATCTGTGGCCTGGTCACTTCCCCCTTTAGATGAGGCGGCAATCCGCCTATATATAAGCCCCGCAAAGAAAGAG
This sequence comes from Ceratothoa steindachneri, assembly GCA_963969495.1. Lineage (NCBI taxonomy): Eukaryota > Metazoa > Arthropoda > Malacostraca > Isopoda > Cymothoidae > Ceratothoa > Ceratothoa steindachneri. Next base: position 10,093,765 of record OZ018322.1, read on the forward strand.
AAGAAGATTATCAGAAGTCGATACGCTAGAGGTGGATTAGTTCGTGAAGATCGATCCATCGGCTAGACAAGAAGATTATCAGAAGTCGATACGCTAGAGGTGGATTAGTTCGTGAAGATCGATCCATCGGCTAGACAAGAAGATTATTAGAAGTCGATTCGCCAGAAGAAAGATTAGTTCGTAAAGATCGATCCTTCAGCCATACAAGACTATTTCCGTGAGAAACGATAGGATCAGATTGAGAAAATCGATCCCCCCCTTTCAGGGCCGTATTAACCTAATTAGTCAAGTTTTATATCGGTGCCATACCGAAGAAGCCTTTTCCGTCTGCAAAGAAGCCCGACTGGAGAAAAGCAAAGCCGCTCACACTCGAGTGATTCTCACATCTCAAGCACCGTAAGAGTGAGAGGAGAAGAACCCTGCCCCAACGAGCTCCCGTTCTTTAATTACGTTGCAGAATCATCCCCGGCACAGGCGACAAGCAATCCCTCCACGAAGATTTCAACCAGCGACCACCACCCTTCAAAGCGAGAGATAAGTCCTCCAGCGACATCCGGCAATCCCTAATACCTACCTGTAAGTTAACAATAACATTTATATCTCTATTGCGATAGTAGAAGTTTAGTACGTCCCACGTTTTAAAGGAGAGTAGAAACCATTATTCTTGAACCTAGGTCAAAGGTGTTTGTAGATGACAGTACGTTAATTTAATGTTTTATGCTAATCAAATAGGGTCGTGATAAAAATACTAATTGGCAATTGGTATGTTTATTGAAAGCCTACTTGTTTATGTTTTGTCATCGAAAATTCTTTGAGGCCAAATATATAGAAATGTATTTACTGTTGGTTTGTAATATTTAATTTAAAATACATGTTTATTTTGGTAGATTCTGGTGTTTCCTCTTATCCTTATGTGTTTAAAAATAGCTCTTCCTTAAGGACTAAACCACTAAAATAGCACTCTTAGAACAAAGCCTACTTCATCATAGAAGTAACTCACGCCCCTTAAAGCATACCGCTACTAAAAGGGTGTCAAAGCGTAGAGTGATCAAAGCCAAGGGTCATTCTACGACATATTATAAAAGTGGTGTCAGGTCTAGAGGTTTTATATTAGAAAGAACCCAGCAGTGTCTATTTAAGGAAGAGCTAACACCTAAAAGGAACACCAGGAATAATAGAATATTTGACGAGTGGGAAATTGGTAAAGTTAGAGGGGGATACCATCTAAAGGTAATTGTTAGGCCAAGTGGTAAGTTTCGGTTTTGGAATAGGTAAGGCTTGATTAAAAACAAGGTAGATGACTGACATAAGCGCGATGGCATTGTTTGACCTTTATCGGAAGCAAGGTCAAAGCCTCGGACTGGAAGGAACCGATCTGAGTTCGTTTATTCAGGAGAAAGAGAGAAACGAAAGAGAAGAAAGAAGAGAAAAGATGAAAATGGAAGCAGAAAAGACGAAAATGGAAGCTGATGAAAGAGAGAAGATAAGGGCCCACGAAAGAGCTCTTAGTAAAGACCAGTTAGAGGTGCAGTCCGTGTCATCTAGAACAGGAGTGTCACCAGCGGCCAGCATGAAACTCCCGGAGTACAAGGACGAAGAAGATTTATGCTCATATCTCTCCCATTTTGAGAAAATATTTGAAGTCAATAATTGGGACCTAGAAGAAGATGGGGCCGCCAGACTGTTACCGCTACTCAATCGTAGGATGAGAGAGATATTCGTATCTTTACCCTCAGAAGCGACTGTGGACTATTCCACTCTCAAAGCCGAACTTCTCTCAGCAACAAACCTTAACCCGGAAGAATATAGGATGAAGTTCAGGCATTCTCGTATAAGACCTGGACAAACATACAAACATTTTGGCTTTGAGCTTCGTCGAAGCCTACAGTTTTGGATGGAGTCAGAAGGGGTAGAGAACGAAGTCGCTGCGGTCGTCGACTTCATGCTTAGAGATCAGTTACTAAGTACACTACCCCAGGAAATCCGTGCATTCGTTAAGGACCGAAAAGCTTCTACCTTCAACGAGTGCCTGGACGAGGCTGACCTCCACGCGGTAAATCATCGGTTATATCCTAGGGAGTACAAGAAAGAGAAGGCTCCCTCCCCAAAGATAAATGGGCCGCCACCCAGGCCTTTACAGAAGAAGCCCTTTAAGTTCTCAGCCGCAAAAGGAACTTATAAACCAAATTTTGGAGGATAAAAAAATCAAAAAGAAGTTAGGATTCCACAAGGATCATACCCTGATACCGGCTCGTATCCCAGGAAGCCCGTCACTTGTTATACCTGCGGGATAATAGGTCACCTGAGTTTCCAGTGCCCACAGAACTCCCGACTGAGGGAGACCTCGAGACAACAGGTGCAAAACCTGACTGCCGCGATCCCAGCAGGACAAGCTGATTCGTCCTACGTCCCCGCGCCAACATCCGAAGGGCCCCAGCAACAGGTAAACTTTCTATTCAACAAAAGTTCGCTAGGCGGCCTACAATTTGAAGAGGGCACTGTTAATGGGTGCCGAGTATCCACTTTAGTCAGAGACACCGGATGCACGTGCATAGTGGTATCCGACAAGTTGCTGCCCCCAGTAAACCCTGCCCATGAGAAACCCGCAATCGTCCACGACTTTTTAGGACGCGACAATCGATTCCCCGTCGTGAGATGTCATATACAATGCAGATATTTCACCGGTTGAACGGACGTGGTAGTAGCCCCGATTAAGTTCTGCGCAGTACTAATCGGACAAAACCCCCTAATTCCCCAGCAAGAAGTGGCCAAACAAGTAGTCACCCAGGCACAAGAAGCCCAGAGGAAAGAGCAACCTGCTAAGTTGACCCCGAGGATTACCCTCGAAGACAATGGGTTCAAATTGACTTCCTTCGCCAGTGCTCAGAAGGAATGCCCCACTCTTAAACCTCTATGGGAGAAAGCTATTAAAGGTGAAATTCTCCAAGTGAAAGGAAAGAAGCCTATCCAGTATATCGTAGAAGACTCACTTCTCTACCGTACTATCAGCGAGGAGGATAAGGAGAACAAGAAAGCACTGTGTGTACCTCAAGAATACACGCAAAGAATTTCTAATACCGCGCATGATGGAATATTAGCCGGACACTTTGGGCACAACAAAACGGCGCAGCAGATATTCCGACACTTTTATTGGCCCCAGGCCACCAGGGAAATTGTGGCCTATTGCCGATCATGCGACGTGTGTCAGAAGGATCCCTCCAGAGGACGGGTACCTCCCGCTCCCTTACAAAAGGTGCCCGTTATTACCGAACCTTTCTTTCGAGTGGCAATTGATTTGGTGGGACCAATTCACCCCCCTTCAAGTGGAGGACACTCCTACAACCTCACCCTAGTGGATTGTGCCACCCGGTACCCAGATGCCGTGGCCCTACGGAAGATTGACACTATTTCCTGCGCGGAAGCATTAATTTCAATTTTTGCACGAGTAGGCCTGCCTAAAGAAATTCTATCTGATAGAGGGCGCCAATTCACCTCAGAATTGATGGAGTATTTTAACAAACTACTGTTAGTCAAGCCAATTTTTACGAGTCCATTTCATCCAGCCGCTAACGGAATCTGCGAGAAATTAAACGGGACTCTCAAAAATATTTTGAAGAAGTTGTGTCAAAACAACCCTACACAGTGGCACAGATACCTGCCTGCAGCCCTTTTCGCCTGCCGAGAAATACCTCATCGGACGTTGGGATTCTCGCCCTTTGAGCTATTATACGGGAGAAATGTGCGAGGTCCTATGAGTATTCTTAAGGAATTATTTTCCAACGCGAAGCTCGAGCAAGAAATCAAATCGTCTTACGCCTACGTGATGGATATGCGCGAGCGCCTAGAATACTGCTCTGGCTTAGCTCGAGAGAACGCCGGGAAAAATTTAGCCAAATACCGGGACTATTTCGATATGAAAGGAAAGCAAAGGCTCGAAAAGTAAAGGCAGGAGATGAAGTCTTATTATTACTCCCGACCGAAAATAATAAGTTATGGGCCAAAGTGGAAGGGACCGTTTGAAGTAATCGAGGCACGGGGTCCAGTCGATTACTTGATAGATACCCCAACAGGGCGAAGAACCTATCACATAAACATGCTATAATGTTCCGTAAGTTACCCATGTATATTATTGTAAGCGTCGGATTGGAACCCCCCCCTCCTCCCGTTATTTTCTTAAGAATAGAGGTAAATGTGGAGAAATGGCTACATTAAGCCTCCTGGAGGAGTATAGGTACATTCAAGCCCCCCTCCCTTCATGAGGAGAAGCGTGGGAAAGGTAGCCGGCGAAAATGCTTACCATGTGTGATCTCCTCGCCGCTGTGGGCAGCTGGAACTAACATATGCTTGAAGGCGACCACCTAAGGTCCTTAAACGACGCTCTAACGATCGTATTACCTACGAGACCCATAAACCCGTAGTTAGGAAAAAAAACGGTGTGAGTCAGAAGGCACGCCAAGTAGCGGTGCGGTTGCGAGCCTATAATTTGCGAGCTGACTTGGGCACCCCAGTGCCACCTCAGGAATTCTCGCTCTCCCCAGATGCTAACTCTCCATTCGCTCCCCCCCCTTTTGCATCTGTGGCCTGGTCACTTTCCCCTTTAGATGGGGCGGCAATCCGCCTATATATAAGCCCCGCAAAGAAAGAGAAGAAGATTATCAGAAGTCGATACGCTAGAGGTGGATTAGTTCGTGAAGATCGATCCATCGGCTAGACAAGAAGATTATCAGAAGTCGATACGCTAGAGGTGGATTAGTTCGTGAAGATCGATCCATCGGCTAGACAAGAAGATTATTAGAAGTCGATTCGCCAGAAGAAAGATTAGTTCGTAAAGATCGATCCTTCAGCCATACAAGACTATTTCCGTGAGAAACGATAGGATCAGATTGAGAAAATCGATCCCCCCCTTTCAGGGCCGTATTAACCTAATTAGTCAAGTTTTATATCGGTGCCATACCGAAGAAGCCTTTTCCGTCTGCAAAGAAGCCCGACTGGAGAAAAGCAAAGCCGCTCACACTCGAGTGATTCTCACATCTCAAGCACCGTAAGAGTGAGAGGAGAAGAACCCTGCCCCAACGAGCTCCCGTTCTTTAATTACGTTGCAGAATCATCCCCGGCACAGGCGACAAGCAATCCCTCCACGAAGATTTCAACCAGCGACCACCACCCTTCAAAGCGAGAGATAAGTCCTCCAGCGACATCCGGCAATCCCTAATACCTACCTGTAAGTTAACAATAACATTTATATCTCTATTGCGATAGTAGAAGTTTAGTACGTCCCACGTTTTAAAGGAGAGTAGAAACCATTATTCTTGAACCTAGGTCAAAGGTGTTTGTAGATGACAGTACGTTAATTTAATGTTTTATGCTAATCAAATAGGGTCGTGATAAAAATACTAATTGGCAATTGGTATGTTTATTGCAAGCCTACTTGTTTATGTTTTGTCATCGAAAATTCTTTGAGGCCAAATATATAGAAATGTATTTACTGTTGGTTTGTAATATTTAATTTAAAATACATGTTTATTTTGGTAGATTCTGGTGTTTCCTCTTATCCTTATGTGTTTAAAAATAGCTCTTCCTTAAGGACTAAACCACTAAAATAGCACTCTTAGAACAAAGCCTACATCATCATAGAAGTAACTCACGCCCCTTAAAGCATACCGCTACTAAAAGGGTGTCAAAGCGTAGAGTGATCAAAGCCAAGGGTCATTCTACGACAGTGATGATCTTAACTAGCTTATGGCTAATAGGGTAAGAGAATCGATTTTGGCTGATCTGAGAAAAGACGGTTTCAGTTTGTCTATGCACTCTACGCCAGATCTTTCCCATGTGGATCAACTAACTGTTGAACGCTTTTTAACTTTCCTAGAATTGGAAAATCACAGTAGTGAAGGTATGGCGGGTATGGTGGTAGATTATCTAAGTATCAGTGCTAAGTTGATTTCAGTAAATGCCAAGGACAGTCATATGATAATGCAGCAAATATGGCTGTTAAATACAATGGAATACAACAAAAATTCCTTGAGTTAAACAAGTATGCATATTATATTCCCTGCGCTTGACATTCGCTAAATTTTGTCGGCCGTGCTGCTGTAGATTGCGGTTTAGATACAGTAAACTTTTTTGCTGTTGCTTAAGAGATATACAATTTCTTTTCATCTTCTACAAAGAGGTGGTGTGTGATGCTATCTTTTATAAAAAGACTAAAACACCAGAGTAACAAAGAGACAGTCCGACACTAGGTGGGAAGAACATGCCAAAGCGGTGTCTGCCATAAATGCGAGTTATAAGTCGATCATAGATGCTCTAAGTCACATTCATGAGAATGAAAAGTGAGCTACAAGACTACATGCTGGTACTCTTCTAGGAAAAATGGAGGAACTAGAGATTGTTTTTATGTTACACTTATGGAATCGTTTGCTTGAAGAGTTTCACAAAACCAGTATAGCTTTCCAGGTTCCAAAGATTGCACTTAATACATCTGCAAATTTGTAAACATCACTTCCTCTCTATGTTAAAAATATTAGAGAAAACTTTGATGATGTTTAAGAAGTTAAATTTCGATTGTCTGATGTAGAATATGAGTGTATAGCAAAATAAAGCTGGTGAGAAACAAACCATCCAATGATGGAGCTGCAACTGATGCTGATGAGGAGCTTTCTCCAGGAGAAAAATTCGAGATTTCATATCATAGATGTCCTTGAAGCAGATTTAAGGAGAAGAGCAACAGTCTCCAATTATGTTAAAAACGAATTTTCATTTTTAGTTGATTTAGAATCTTCAGAGGAAGAGCTACGTGAAGCAGTAGACACCTTAATGAAAGATTATCCACATGATGTTGATATTGACTTAATGAATGAACTGAGGCATTTCTATGATTATATCAAACAGAATTATCCTGGAAAAGAACAAATTCAACACAAAGATCTGTATCAAATCATCTTTCAAGACAAGATTCATTTAGTTTTCCTTAATGTTGAAGCAATATTACGATTCTTCCTGTCTGATGGTAACAAATTATTCAAGAGAAAGATCATTTTCACAGCTAAAGAGAATAATAAATGAACTGAGAGCAACTATTTCTCAAGAAAAATTAGCTGCACTTGGCATCATCTGCGTAGAAAGTGATAAGTTGCGAAGAATATCTTTTGAGGACATAATCAATGATTTTGCTTTTGGAAAATCAAGAAAGAAAATGATCAAAGTTGTAACTCAGAGGATTATCTAATATAATTTTTGTGATATTGCAAACATGTTCTTTATTATTACATGTATATTAATAAAAGTTAAAAGGTAATATGTTTTCACATAATTAAAAGACGTATATTTCAAAACTTTCTGATAACAGCTAGCGTAATTTAAAGGAAGTGAGGCCTCAGGGCTTTATATAGCTTAGGGCCTCACCAAGTATAAATCCAGACATGGGTGCATGGCATCAATAGTAGTGGAGAGATTTTCTCCTGACTAAGCACCGCTGACGAAAAGGGTTCCTGGGAAAAAAAGAGGAGGCGGTAGCAAAGGGGAATGAGAAGTGGGGTTAGGATAAAGAATTGTTAGAAGGTTTAGGAGTCAATTATAGGTAATCATTGGTCCATTTAAAATTTATTGAAAGGGGAAAGAGACAAGGGATATGCATGGTGAAAAGTAGAAATAAGGCGTCTTTCTGGTGATCCAGAGAAAGAATATCGTGCTTGGTGCCAAGCTGCAGTACAAAGAAATTAGGCCTCCTAAAGATGACGAGAAATGGTTTATCATAAAGGGGTTGAAATGTGAGTGAGGCAGAAAGGATAAAAACATAGGAGAAATTTTACATTTTTGGCCACTAAAGATTTCTAGTTACCAGGCACTCTTTGGGAAGTAGGCCTAAATTCGGCTATCAATCGTATTAAATTGCGTACGTATGAAGCAAGACCATAAAAAGAAGGTATAGTGTGGTCAGTAGAATCAAGATATTTACTAGAAATACGCAGTTGGGTACCATAGACATGTTCCACTGCAGATTAGACGAGATCCTCCATTCATGATGAACAAATCCTATAAAAATTATGCAGCTTTTTGACCAAAGTGAGGTTGGATCTGTGGAGCTCAAGCTTGTTGTAGCTCTCCGGTGTAGACGTGTATCAGCCGTGTTTCTTTTGGGATGGTAGCTAGTGGAACGAAAGAGAAAATGGCCAAGCACCGTCATAAGTGTATCACATTGGGGGAACTCAAATTGACTACCATGATCAGCCATGACTGTGAATGGGACAGCAAAACGATCAACTTAGAATAGAGACCACCTCTGCCCAACAGGTAAATCGGTCGATCATGGTGAAAAGAGAGGTACAACCACCATAGTAATGTAAAAAGTTCCAAGATCGACGTAAACGGCGGTAAAACATGACGAAGGAAGAGGAAAAGAATTGAATAAGGTTGAATGTTGCTCTAATACCAGTATAGGAACGACCGTGAGTTTGCTAAAAAATATGCCGATGGTAAGCTAGAAGAATAAGAGGATGAAGACAGTTAGACAATTAAAAATATACTACGATTCGCCTGAGAGCAGTGTCTGTCCATTCGATCTCGGGAAAAACGAGTTGAGAAAAGTGAAGCAGTGTTTGCGTGTCACCATCCTGTTCCTTAGCCATCGCTAACGTTGCATGATGTAAGGGCAGTATAGGAAAGTTGCGCGCCAAAGATCACTGAAATACGAGAATGAGGGTCTGGTACGATTTGTTTAGAACAGGGAACATAGCAAATATCTCTCGTAAGCAGCAGGATAACATCTAGGTGACAGGAATCGATTGCATGATGCAGGCAAGAAGTGTTACCAGCAGAAAGTGCATCAATGAAATTCTTAAGTGTGTGAGAGAGTAGAATGAACGTGACTTTTGGCCGAATATCCTGACGGTGACGAAGATTAAGGGAACGGAGTACCAGAAGACGAGTTCACGATCCTCCTTGAAGGCAGACGATTACACCTCTGCTCCAGAGAAGTGCAACCTCCAAAAATCGAGACTCTGACGCGGTTCGGCGCAAAGTCTAACACGTGAAACTGGAGACCATTGAGGGGTGGCATTCAAATTGAGACTAGAGTACTCCCGGCCAATCCTTCGACAACAAAAACGATTCGAGGCTTGCTCTGAACAGGGTAAGCGTTCACAAGATGAATGGATCTGCTTGTTGAGATCCAACCTCGATGGTATAAGCGAATACCAGGGACTTGGAGAAACAGACTTACGATTTTAACAGAAGGCGACGGGTTCTCAAACTCAATCTCCAGATATTAGAAAACCCAGGGTATTTATATGACGGCTTTTTTTTTAGTTTCACCTTGTTGACAGACTCAAACGACTGGCTGACCTCTTCCGGCGGCCAGAGGAATTAGCGTTTTTCGTCTGACCCAAGTCTTAATGGCTTTTACGATGTGGGCGGGAAACTTTCGGCTAGTAGCTTCCCGACTACGGAAATTATCGCTCCTTCGGCGAGGTAAAAGCTTTTAACACTCCCAAATTAATTAACTGCACCTGTGAGGCGGCTGATGGATATTCAAATCTTTCTTTTTTTTCTCTCTTTGGGTTCAGAGATTACTCCAGGTGGAGTCATACTTAGGAGACAGAGGGATGAAAGGAATTTATGAAATAAATGAAGGGGTATTCTTCTTGGCGTCCCTTTCCCTAACACCAGAGTTAAATCCCGAGTGGTATGGCAATAGGTACCTTTCAGGTATAGTCTCTGCGTTCAAACATATTTCCCCATCCCCACCCCCCGCATTAACACATACATGAGGTTTAGACTTCAGTACAACATAAAGTGGAGAAGTACATGGAGACGTTGAAGGAGAGACATTGTCAGCATCCATCATGGAATTAAAATCCTGCTTCATTGTCGTGTCTGAGTCTAATCTTTGAGAACGGGAAAATACAGCACTTTTGGTCTTCTCAATCTGATGCACCATGTTGTGTTTAATAGCCTATCATTCAAACGTGAAAAGGTAAGACTAGAAAACTCCTGCACTAGGTGCTGGAAATGGGTCTTGGTTTGAGGGAGATCGATAAAAAGGAGAGAACCTTTTGGAAAGGAAAAAAGTATCAGAAAAAGTTAAAAATAGTGTACGGTCTATAAGCTTGCTGATGCGAGAGTGAACCAAGAGTCATGGGCGTAAATAAAATCCAGACCCAAAATTGGACAATCTACAGCGGGCACAATCAAAAGCCTATAGATGGTTACGCCGTCCATAGGTGCTTATATCCAACGAATTTGCAGCTTTAAGGAAAAACTCGAGGGAAAACAAACTTTATCCGTGTAAGAGGCAGGGATGACACTATATTTAGCACCAGTGTCAAACAGTTAAGAAAACCCTAGATTATGGGTCATAAATACGTAAAGAAAGACCACACCAAGGAAATCAAGAGTAGGAAAATGAGGTGAAAGTTTTACCGCCTGACTTTTTATTTAAATTAGTTGAAAAATTTGAAAGATTTGGAGCATTAGAATGAGAAGGGGGAATTGTTTGTTGTGGAGAAGAATATGGTGGATTAGAGTTAAATGAGTACCTCCCAGTTTTAAACTTTTGTAGGGATGTAAGAATTTTATCTCTTGTGCACCAATTTTGCTGTGGTACCAGCACCAATTTGTGGGTTGTAGGAAAGTACCAGATAAAGAAGCATGATGATTAGAACGAATTTGAGACGAACGAGCAGTTGATCGAGAATGAAAATAGAATGATTGGTAACGTTACAAGGCTCTGTACAATGTACAGCGTAACCACCATTTTTCTCATAGTAGCAGCAAATACCCTTTGATATATACTGCTGAAATTTAGGAGGGTGAGGATAGGCAGAATAAGGATGAGAAGAGGAATGCTGTACATCACCTTTTATGTTGGTATGCGCACGTTGGTTTTGCCTTACAGGGGATGAACCGCACCTGTCGCTCTGCCTTACCTGCTTTTGACTGCGCTCTCGTCATCTCCCTCGGCGTAGTTTCAACTCACTTATTTAATTATAAATCATCTTCAATCTAGTAGTAAAATCCGCGGGAAAAGGGCTTCAAAACTGGCTAGAATCTGTTTGGTTGTCGGAAAACTTCGTTGGTACACAAATCTACGAAATAGAGGCGTCATGGGTTCGAGTAGTGTTACTAGGAACAGCTCTCCAGTTTATATAAGGAATATTATGCAATTCATTAGCTGCCTTTGCCATCTGATTTACATTCTTATGAGAAGCTATAAATATTAGGGGCCTGATATGTTCAAGTATCTCACACAGGAATATTTGCGTCAGGTGGGAGTTATATAGCTCATATTTTACACTCTTGGACCGATGGCTAATTTGCTTTGTATTGAGAAATTCCCCAAAATCTCTAACTGTGACCTCTCAAATTCTCTTCCGAAAGCCACTTTCAACTACTCCAATGCCCTATCCTCCCACTTTCAAGCAAAATGCTTTGAAAAAACATAAATACTTATTGGTACAATCTGTTTCCTCTTAATATGGAGAATGCGCTCTTAATCGGAGAGTAGGTGACGATTCATAATCATCTCACATATTTCCAACCACGTAATTGGATTTCTGAAGAATATGCGGGAATACGATGGGAGGGTATGTGGTCCGCGAACGTCCATCATGCACGTAAGGTAATGTGTCCATGATCGGTGCCGATGAAACTTTGCACAACGTTGCAAGCGAAAGGCTTGCTTGGAAATAAGTGTCAAGGATGTGGTCAAGGCAGCAGTTTGTACAACTATTGTGATCCTGTCTATTTTGTGTAGTATTATGTGTGGTTGGAATTTTTTGAGTTTATAAGATTATAAAATGTCAGAGCCGGTAAAGAACGTGTGCTCTACTTCTGGGCCTTCTCTCCTTAAAACCACGCCGATGCATTTAAAGTTTGCATCTAAGCAGTTCTTAAACATGTTTTATGTTTGTTGATTTAACAACGATCTCCGGCAGCTCGTTCCACGAGGAAAGCACTTTTATTGGAGAAAATATTCTTTGATATATTTGTTTCAAATCTTCGTTTCTTAAGTTTGTATCCATGGATTCGGGTTCTTGAGGAACCGTCCAACTCAAAAAGGGTTGTAATTTTTACTTTATCATTTTTGTAGCACAATGCTGCACTCTCTTAAAAATTTCTATATCTTTCCGCAAGTATGGATTCCAAAACTGAACAGCGTACTCCAAATGAGGTCGAACCAAAGATTTGTACAGAAGAAATTACTTTATTTTCTGATTTGTAGTCAAAATTTCTATATATGAAACCGAACACTCTGTTTGCTTTTTTGCAGGCCTCCACGCACTGTCTTCCAACTTTAAAATCGTTGCAGACTATAGCTCCAAGACATTTTTCTTCGTTTCTTACTCTAATGTGTAGTACCTTGCATTTATCAATGTTGAGTATCATCTGCCAATTTTCTGACCATTCCACAATGCTGTTTAAGTCTCTCTGGATTTTATGTTGATCGTTAAGTGTTATTGATTTACCACCCAGATTTCTATCGTCAGAAAATTTTGAGGAGAGGCTCACTATGCATTCATCTAAGTCGTTAACATATATTAGAAAAAAAATAGACCGACAAAAATGGAAACAAAAATTTGAAAAGGGAAAATTGAGATAAAATTTAAAAATTGTGGGAAATACGTATATGGTAATTAAAATGTTAGTAAGGAGTTAAATATATAAAGAAGAGAAAATGAGACTAAAATTGCAAGTTTGAGAAGGATTTCCTGTGATTAAAATAAAACAAAGCACAGTTGACAATCTCACCCCAAACGGCTAGGTCCAAGATGGATGCCAAGTTCGGCGAAAAATTTGTTTAAATATGTTAATTAATCAAGAATGCTGGATAATTGTTTACTTTAGCGGAGGACGATTTTTCGAGCGATTTTCGCTACTGCTTTACTAATTTTTATTGTTTTCAGCTATCCCAATGGCCAATCAGAGAGTTGTATAAAACATTGCCTTTGACCAATCATAATAAGCGTTTATTTTTCCCAGCTTCAGTTTGTTTCTTAAACGGATAAGAAATAGTTTTTTATTTTATGTTTTTTTCTGAAGTTGATTATCAATCTCTCCTAAATATTCTATTCCAGACACGATTTATTTTTTTGATGTAGTTTTTCTTTGTTTTTTGAAAAATAAAATAAAAAAATTTCTGTGAATTGTGTTCGCCAAGGGAAGTTAAAAACAAACTATAAAAAGCCTTTATTTGTTTTTGTGGTTTGCCGTTACTTCAATTTTTGCTTTTGTTTTTTTTACAAACTAGTTTGTACGGCATTCTTTCTTATCATCTTTGCAAAACAATCCATTCCGTATACGATGGTATATTACGAAAAGTTTGACATACAACAAGTACACAATCTAGATGTTTCCAATTTTGAAATCGATGCCACTCGAGTGGTGGCCTATTTGTTAGATTTTTAAAGTAGCAAGTGCGTGAGCCGTGTGCTCCAACGTCCTATTACTTTTAACCAACAGTGCTCAATCCTTTCGATTTTCTTTGTTGAACATTAATCAAGAAAAAATGAAAGCGACTGTCTAAAATTTAATTTGAGATTTACAGTTAACAGAGTTTTTTTCCCATTGTAATTAATGGTTTACTTGTTGGGCAAGAACGAACCATGTAGGAAGTAAGTAAATTATACGATTTTCTTAGCCATTACTAGTAGATTATTAAAAATTGCGGGCGAAGACCTCATTTCTAAAAAAATGTGGCTTCTATTGACTCAACACAATAAAGTGAGTGAGGCAAAACTATAGCAAGAAAAATAACCCCAAAATTCGTCCTTTGCTAAAGTAAGCAATTCCTGAATATTGTAATTAGCCAAAATCCTATGCTTAAATAAAGGGGAAGACGTTAAAGGAGTAAGGGATATAAGTTAAGTATTTGGGACAGGTAATGCAAGTAATGCTTAAAGATTAAACAAAAATCACTAATGTACACGTTGAAAGGCGCGAGACGAAAAGGAGTTTTTTGAGGAGAGGGGGTTTTGTTAAATATTTAATATTCAACACATCAGTCTCAGCACCAATTTTGACTCTCCTCTAAAGGAATAACTAATAGCGGAGAGATTTGCTACTGACTGACACCACTGACGACGAGGGTTCCTGCAACAAAACGGGAGGTGGCTGCAAATGGGAAAGAGAAATGGGCGTAGGATAGGTAAATGGTGGAGAGTTTAGGAAGCGTGTGTGGAGAATCACTGGTCCATTTAGCATTATAATGGAAGGAGAAAGAGAGGAATGCTGTTCAAAGGGAACAAAATCAATAAAAGCGAGTTTCAGGCGATCAAAATAAACAGTATACTGCTTGTCGTAGAATGACCATTGCTTTGATCACTTTACGCTTTGACACCCTTTTAGTAACGGTATACTTTAAGGGGCGTGAGTTACTTCTATGATGAAGTAGGCTTTGTTCTAAGAGTGCTATTTTTGTGGTTTAGTCCTTAAGGAAGAGCTATTTTTAAACACATAAGGATAAGAGGAAACACCAGAATCTACCAAAAAATAAACATGTATTTTAAATTAAATATTACAAACCAACAGTAAAAGCATTTCTATATTTGGCCTCAAAGAATTTTGAATGACAAAACATAAACAAGTAGGCTTTCAATAAACAAACTAATTGCCAATTAGTATTTTTATCACGACCCTATTTGTTTAGCATAAAACATTAAATTAATGTACTGTCATCTACAAACACATATGACCTAGGTTCAAGAATAATGGTTTCTACGCTCCTTTAAAACGTGGGACGTACTAAACTTCTACTATCGCAATAGAGATATAAATGTTATTGTTAACTTACAGGTAGGTATTAGGGATTGCCGGATGTCGCTGGAGGACTTATCTCTCGCCTTGAAGTGTGGTGGCCGAAGGTTGAAATTTCGTCGAGGAGGGGGGTGATTCTTCAACGTGATTAAAGAACGGGAGCTCGTTGGGGCTGGGTTCTTCTCCTCTCACTCTTACGGTGCTTGCGATGTAAGAATCACTCGAGTGTGAGCGGCTTTGCTTTTCTTCAGTCGGACTTCTTTGCAGACGGAAAAGGCTTCTTCGGTATGGCACCGATATAAAACTTGACTATTTAGGTTAATACGGCCCTGAAAGTGGGGGATCGATTTTCTCAATCTGATCCTATCGTTTCTCACGGAAATAGTCTTGTAGGGCTGAAGGGTCGATCTTTACGAATTAATCTTTCTTCTGGCGAATCGACTTCTAATAATCTTCTTGTCTAGCCGATGGATCGATCTTCACGACCTAATCCTACTCTGGCGTATCGACTTCAGATAATCCTCTTCTCTTTCTTTGCGGGGCTTATTTATAGGCGGATTGCCGCCCCATCTAAAGGGGGAAGTGACCAGGCCACAGATGCAAAAGGGGGGGAGCGAATGGTGGGTTAGCATCTGGGAAGAGCGAGAATTCCTGAGGTGGCACTGGGATGCCCAAGTCAGCTCGCAAATTATAGGCTCGTAACCACACCGCTCCTTAGCGTGCCTTCTGACTCGCACCGTTTTTTTTTCCTAACCACGGGTTTATGGGTCTCGTAGGTCATACGATCGTTAGAGCGTCGTTTAAGGACCTTAGGTGGTCGCCTTCAAACATATGTTAGCTCCAACTGCCCACAGCGGCGAGGCGATCACACATGGAAAGCATTTTCGCCGGCTACCTTTCCCACGCTTCTCCTCATGAAGGGAGGGGGGGCTTGAATGTGTCTATACTCCTCCAGGAGGCTTAATGTAGCCATTTCTCCACATCTACCTCCATTCTTAAGAAAATAACGGTAGGGATGGGGGTTCCAATCCGACGCTTACAATAATATACATGGGTAACTTACGGAACATTATATTATACAATAAATTCTAGTTCACTCGGGAATGCCTCGATAACATTTCACCTGACCTTACATTAATTCCTATATTACTGTGCCATCTTAGGATTTTCTTACCTACCACTTGGGTTACTCGCCCCTACTTACTTACAATTCTACTGATTTACACTTAACTTTGCTATAATACAATAGTTGGGCTGCTCCTTACTCGTCGACAGGGTTCCGACTTAACGAGTCGGCCATACAATTGTTGGACCCTTTTATGTAGTGAATGGAGTACTGGTACTCCATCAAGAGTAAACTCCATCTCAGGAGTCTTCCATTCTTACACTTATTTTTACCTAAGTATGACAACGGTTTATGGTCGCATTCCAACTTGAACTCGCGCCCTATTAGATAATATTTGAATTTACCTATGGACCATATTATGGCCAAAGCTTCGATTTCGATAGTAGCGTAGGCTTTTTCTCTACTCAACAGTTTCCTACTGACATAAGCTATGGGATAGGCTGTTTCGTCATCTTCGTATTGAAGCAATACTCCGCCTAGCCCGTCCCGACTAGCGTCCGTGCGAAGACCGAAGATCTTGTTGGGATTTGGTAAGCGAAGAATGGGCGCAGTTACGAGTTTTCCTTTTAGAATCTCCAACTGAGTTATTGCATGGGGGTTCCACGTGACAGGGTCTGACGCTGTCTTTTTTAACAAATCATTCAGTGGGGCCGCAATGGAAGCGAAGTGTGGTACAAAACGCCTATAGAACGAGGCCGCTCCCATAAACGATCGGAGTTGTTTCTTTGTTTTCGGCCGGGGCATCTTGACTATGGCGTCCACTTTTTCTTGCTGGGTAGTCAAGTGTTTTTGTCCTATTTTGAATCCCAGGTAGTCAATGGATTCGTAGGCAAAATAACACTTGGTCGGCCCGGCGGTTAGACCTTGCTCCTTCAATTTCTCCAGCAATGAGCGTAGGGCGTGTAAGTGTGACTCCCATGTACGGGTAGCTACGTACACGTTGTCGAAGTAAAACGACACGTCGCTTAGTCCAGCGATAATTCGCCTCATCATCCTATTATAATTGCTACCGGCTGTAAGTAGTCCGAAGGGTAGCCTGGTAAACTGTAACAGACCTCTCTCGGTCGCAAAAGCCGTCAGTTTTTTGGACTCCTTAGCGAGAGGTATTTGATAGTACGCTTTACATAAATCCAATTCGGTGATGAATTTAGCGTCTTCAAATAAATGGAGATTTTGATCTATTAGTGGGATGGGCTCGGCGTCGAAAACGGTCACTGAATTCAATTTTCGGAAGTCCACGCACATCCGAAATGATTGATCAGGTTTCTTAACCATTACTATGGGGGAGCAATAATCGGACTCCGATGGCTCTAAAATTCCCAATTTTAGTAAATTCCGGAATTCCTTATTGAAGGCTTCTCGTAGGTGGATTGGTAAAGGATATGGTTTGCTCCGAACCACTGAATTAGTTTTTAGTTTTATTTCATGGATAAAATCCTTGGCACATCCAGGGTTTTCAGAAATGACTTCTGGGAATTCCATGAGCAAGTTCAACATTTCCGCTTTTTGTTGAATTTCTAAGTGGGGATTTATCTTTAAATCCACCCGAGGGTCTTCCGGGGTAGGTGAGAGCGAGGGAAGTTCGTATTCCTCGTCTTGTTCCACACGCACGGTGTGTATGACTTGCAGGGGCGTACCCGGGTAAACGGCATCCATCGGTTCTTCTTCGTCTAGAAGGGTAATATTCTTTATGCACGCGCGGCGGTGATATTTTTTTAGCATGTTTATGTGATAGGTTCTTCGCCCTGTTGGGGTATCTATCAAGTAATCGACTGGACCCCGTGCCTCGATTACTTCAAACGGTCCCTTCCACTGGGCCCATAACTTATTATTTTCGGTCGGGAGTAATAATAAGACTTCATCTCCTGCCTTTAATTTTCGAGCCTTTGCTTTCATATCGAAATAGTCCCGGTATTTGGTTAAGTTTTTCTCGGCGTTCTCTCGAGCTAAGCCAGAGCAGTATTCTAGGCGCTCGCGCATATCCATCACGTAGGCGTAAGACGATTTGATTTCTTGCTCGAGCTTCGCGTTGGAAAATAATTCCTTAAGAATACTCATAGGACCTCGCACATTTCTCCCGTATAATAGCTCAAAGGGCGAGAATCCCAACGTCCGATGAGGTATTTCTCGGCAGGCGAAAAGGGCAGCAGGCAGGAATCTGTGCCACTGTGTAGGGTTGTTTTGACACAACTTCTTCAATATATTTTTGAGAGTCCCGTTTAATTTCTCGCAGATTCCGTTAGCGGCTGGATGAAATGGACTCGTAAAAATTGGCTTGACTAACAGAAGTTTGTTAAAATATTCCATCAATTCTGAGGTGAATTGGCGCCCTCTATCAGATAGAATTTCTTTAGGCAGGCCTACTCGTGCAAAAATTGAAATTAATGCTTCCGCGCAGGAAATAGTGTCAATCTTCCGTAGGGCCACGGCATCTGGGAACCGGGTGGCACAATCCACTAGAGTGAGGATGTAGGAGTGTCCTCCACTTGAAGGGGGGTGAATTGGTCCCACCAAATCAATTGCCACTCGAAAGAATGGTTCGGTTATAACGGGCACCTTTTGCAAGGGAGCGGGAGGTACCCGTCCTCTGGAGGGATCCTTCTGACACACGTCGCATGATCGGCAATAGGCCACAATTTCCTTTGCGGCCTGGGGCCAATAAAAGTGTCGGAATATCTGCTGCGCCGTTTTGTTGTGCCCAAAGTGTCCGGCTAATATTCCATCATGCGCGGTATTCAAAATTCTTTGCGTGTATTCTTGAGGTACACACAGTGCTTTCTTGTTCTCCTTATCCTCCTCGCTGATAGTACGGTAGAGAAGTGAGTCTTCTACGATATACTGGATCGGCTTCTTTCCTTTCACTTGGAGAATTTCACCTTTAATAGCTTTCTCCCATAGAGGTTTAAGAGTGAGGCATTCCTTCTGAGCACTGGCGAAGGAAGTCAATTTGAACCCATTGTCTTCGAGGGTAATCCTCGGGGTCAACTTAGCAGGTTGCTCTTTCCTCTGGGCTTCTTGTGCCCGGGTGACTACTTGTTGGGCCACTTCTTGCTGGGGAATTAGGGGGTTTTGTCCGATTAGTACTGCGCAGAACTTAATCGGGGCTACTACCACGTCCGTCCAACCGGTGAAATATCTGCATTGTATATGACATCTCACGACGGGGAATCGATTGTCGCGTCCTAAAAAGTCACGGACGATTGCGAATTTCTTATGGGCAGGGTTTACTGGGGGCAGCAACTTGTCGGATACCACTATGCACGTGCACCCGGTGTCTCTGACTAAAGTGGATACTCGGCACCCATTAACAGTGCCCTCTTCAAATTGTAGGCCGCCTGGCGAACTTTTGTTGAATAGAAAGTTTACCTGTTGCTGGGGCTCTTCGGATGTTGGCGCGGGGACGTAGGACGAATCAGCTTGTCCTGCTGGGATAGCGGCAGTCAGGTTTTGCACCTGTTGTCTCGAGGTCTCCCTCAGTCGGGAGTTCTGTGGGCACTGGAAACTCAGGTGACCTATTATCCCGCAGGTATAACAAGTGACGGGCTTCCTGGGATACGTGCCGGTATTAGGGTATGATCCTTGTGGAATCCTAACTTCTTTTTGATTTTTTTCTCCTCCAAAATTTGGTTTATAAGTTCCTTTTGCTGCTGCGAACTTAAAGGGCTTCTTCTGTAAATGCCTGGGTGGCGGCCCATTTTTCTTTGGGGAGGGAGCCTTCTCTTTCTTGTACTCCCTAGGATATAACCGATGATTTACCGCGTGGAGGTCAGCCTCGTCCAGACACTCGTTGAAGGTAGAAGCTTTTCGGTCCTTAACGAATGCACGGATTTCCTGGGGTAGGGTACTTAGTAACTGATCTCTAAGCATGAAGTCGACGACCGCAGCGACTTCGTTCTCTACCCCTTCTGACTCCATCCAAAACTGTAGGCTTCGACGAAGCTCAAAGCCAAAATGTTTGTACGTTTGTCCAGGTCTTATACGAGACTGCCTGAACTTCATCCTATATTCTTCCGGGTTAAGGTTTGTAGCTGAGAGAAGTTCGGCTTTGAGAGTGGAATAGTCCACAGTCGCTTCTGAGGGTAAAGATACGAATATCTCTCTCATCCTACGATTGAGTAGCGGTAACAGTCTGGCGACCCCATCTTCTTCTAGGTCCCAATTATTGACTTCAAATATTTTCTCAAAATGGGAGAGATATGAGCATAAATCTTCTTCGTCCTTGTACTCCGGGAGTTTCATGCTGGCCGCTGGTGATACTCCTGTTTTAGATGACACTGACTGCACCTCTAACTGGTCTTTACTAAGAGCTCTTTCGTGGGCCCTTATCTTCTCTCTTTCATCAGCTTCCATTTTCGTCTTTTCTCTTCTTTCATCAGCTTCCATTTTCGTCTTTTCTGCTTCCATTTTCATCTTTTCTCTTCTTTCTTCTCTTTCGTTTCTCTCTTTCTCCTGAATAAACTCTCTTTCGTTTCTCTCTTTCTCCTGAATAAACGAACTCAGCTCGGTTCCTTGTAGTCCGAGGCTTTGACCTTGCTTCCGATAAAGGTCAAACAATGCCATCGCGCTTATGTCAGTCATCTACCTTGTTTTTAATCAAGCCTGACCTACTCCACCACCGAAACTTACCACTTGGCCTAACAATTACCTTTAGATGGTATCCACCTCTAACTTTACCAATTTCCCATTCGTCAAATATTCTATTATTCCTGGTGTTCCTTTTATGTGTTAGCTCTTCCTTAAATAGCCACTGCTGGGTTCTTTCTAATATAAAACCTCTAGACCTGACACCACTTTTATAATATGTCGTAGAATGACCATTGCTTTGATCACTTTACGCTTTGACACCCTTTTAGTAACGGTATACTTTAAGGGGCGTGAGTTACTTCTATGATGAAGTAGGCTTTGTTCTAAGAGTGCTATTTTTGTGGTTTAGTCCTTAAGGAAGAGCTATTTTTAAACACATAAGGATAAGAGGAAACACCAGAATCTACCAAAAAATAAACATGTATTTTAAATTAAATATTACAAACCAACAGTAAAAGCATTTCTATATTTGGCCTCAAAGAATTTTGAATGACAAAACATAAACAAGTAGGCTTTCAATAAACAAACTAATTGCCAATTAGTATTTTTATCACGACCCTATTTGTTTAGCATAAAACATTAAATTAATGTACTGTCATCTACAAACACATATGACCTAGGTTCAAGAATAATGGTTTCTACGCTCCTTTAAAACGTGGGACGTACTAAACTTCTACTATCGCAATAGAGATATAAATGTTATTGTTAACTTACAGGTAGGTATTAGGGATTGCCGGATGTCGCTGGAGGACTTATCTCTCGCCTTGAAGTGTGGTGGCCGAAGGTTGAAATTTCGTCGAGGAGGGGGGTGATTCTTCAACGTGATTAAAGAACGGGAGCTCGTTGGGGCTGGGTTCTTCTCCTCTCACTCTTACGGTGCTTGCGATGTAAGAATCACTCGAGTGTGAGCGGCTTTGCTTTTCTTCAGTCGGACTTCTTTGCAGACGGAAAAGGCTTCTTCGGTATGGCACCGATATAAAACTTGACTATTTAGGTTAATACGGCCCTGAAAGTGGGGGATCGATTTTCTCAATCTGATCCTATCGTTTCTCACGGAAATAGTCTTGTAGGGCTGAAGGGTCGATCTTTACGAATTAATCTTTCTTCTGGCGAATCGACTTCTAATAATCTTCTTGTCTAGCCGATGGATCGATCTTCACGACCTAATCCTACTTTGGCGTATCGACTTCAGATAATCCTCTTCTCTTTCTTTGCGGGGCTTATTTATAGGCGGATTGCCGCCCCATCTAAAGGGGGAAGTGACCAGGCCACAGATGCAAAAGGGGGGGAGCGAATGGTGGGTTAGCATCTGGGAAGAGCGAGAATTCCTGAGGTGGCACTGGGATGCCCAAGTCAGCTCGCAAATTATAGGCTCGTAACCACACCGCTCCTTAGCGTGCCTTCTGACTCGCACCGTTTTTTTTTCCTAACCACGGGTTTATGGGTCTCGTAGGTCATACGATCGTTAGAGCGTCGTTTAAGGACCTTAGGTGGTCGCCTTCAAACATATGTTAGCTCCAACTGCCCACAGCGGCGAGGCGATCACACATGGAAAGCATTTTCGCCGGCTACCTTTCCCACGCTTCTCCTCATGAAGGGAGGGGGGGCTTGAATGTGTCTATACTCCTCCAGGAGGCTTAATGAAGCCATTTCTCCACACTGCTTTTTGCTAAGTTACAGGACAATGAATTTCTGCTTCCTAGAGATAACGAGAAAGGATTGATCATAAACAGCTTGAAATGAGGAGCGAGTTGAATCAGGATGGACGAAAACATTGGAGCAAGTTCACATCTCTTCATGTACAAAGGGTTTCTAGTTAGCAGGACTCTTGGGGAGGTAGGCCTAATTTCTGCCACCACTCTCGAGAGAAGAAAGTAGAGTGTGGTCAGTAGAAGAAAAGAATTGACCAGGAAAACGTAGTTGGGTATTATAGACAAGTTCTGCTGCAGAGCAAGCCAGACAATCAACAACCAATGATGTACGAGTATCTACGGTACTTTTTCTTATATAATTTTTACGTGCTGAATTCAAATCTGAAGTCACATTTTCTCTATAAGCTACATATTTTTTCAATTCGGTTTTACATTTTTTCGGCGAAACTTTGACACATTTTGCATAAAAATTCCACATCACGTACGAGGGCACGAATGTGAGGTCCGTAAAAATCGGCCTGCTTTGATGTTCTCAATCGAAAAAGCAGGAAAGGCTGATACTAAGTCTAAAACATATTTCTTCTCAGTACTCAATGCCTTCACAAAAACTTCATCAAACCAAGCTTGAGATGGAGTTGTGGAAATTAATTTTCAATCAACTGACAATCGGCTCATTTTCAATGTTTCGCATGGCTGCTTCCAATGGTTCACAGATAGGCCATTTTTTCTAGGTCCAGTGGTTTTCTAGAGCTCGACTCTCCCACATTCAGTACTCGCATGGGAACTTACTGATACCTTTCTTTTGGCCAAGGAAAAGTTGAAGATTTTTACGTCTCCACAAATGATCAGTTGGGGTTTTGATATTTGAGGATGTCAATAACTATTTGTATGTCACCGTGTGTTTCTCGCAAACGCAAAGATTTACCAACTGCTACTGCAAAGAAAGGATTGCAACTATGCGAAAGAATACACATGAGGCTACGCTTAGGTCTATTCCCCTAAAATATCTATTCCTTAGCGTTATACGAGGCCACACTTAACTGTTCTAGAAGACCTAAGATATCGTGAAAGTAAAGAAATTGCTTGTGTTCTGAAAAGGTTGAAAAAAATCTCTCCCCGTGTTCTGAAATATATGACTTTTAGATGGCTGTCAAGAAATTGTTTTAATTTAGCATTGAAGCTAAAGGTTCAGTGACTTTCTTGGAGAGTGACAAATTACATGCTAAGTCATTCAGTTCCCCTTGAGGTAAACTCTGAGTACGCTTTAACATTAGGCGAAGAATCTTCAGAATCTGAGACCATGGCTTGAAACTTCTGATCATATTTACTACTATCCTCTTCAGAGTAGTCCTAACCATTAAAAAATGGAAAAAAAACTTCGTCAGAATGCATGGTAGGTCGAATTGCAGTGGGAATACTGCAATAGGAGATATTATACTAGTTTTTTTACGAACACTTTAGTGTTGACCAGGATAAATAGCAGTCAGTTATGTGGTCCATTGGCTTTCGCCAATCATGAGGACTCCTAAACTTAGACGTTTCCGTTTTCTTTTTGCACAAACATAAAGACCTTCCTCGCACTTATGACACACAGTCTATGAAGCTCACTAATATTCTTAGTCATCAAGGGGAATGTCAGACTAGACCTTATGGGCACAGCGTACAAACCTTTTTATGTCACGCCTATGACGAATAATTGTGTAGCAGCTACACATCTAACATAATGCATTAGGATCATTTATGAATTAATATCTAGTTGCAGAAGCCATTATTAGATCTGAAACAAAACATGATAGGGGTAATTTTAGAAAAATCATAAATTTCAAATAGTATGAAAACTAAATGATGCAAACAAAAACAGATTCGGAATCAAAATTGAAAAACTAATTTGAATCGATTCAAAAATCTCAAGCAACAGGAAATGAGAGGAAAATATTTTACCTAGTGTTATTTATCTTTAACTATATTAACTGAGAGCGCATTCACATACCAAATTTGGATATATTATATTATATTGTAAAAACTTTAAATGAGCTTGTAATGAGCTTTTTAAAGTAACAAATTACTTTTTAAATTAAATATATTGTGTTAGCTTTATATCAAGCTCTATTAATAAATAAAATTATGCGCAATACATCTCACCTATATCTCAGAGTTAGATGGCTACGCCATTATCATGAAAATATTCACGGTATCGTAAATTATATGGATATATGAACTCACAGAAATTCTAAAGAGCTATAAATTATTTGTAAGAATTATATTATTGAGAGTTAAAAAATACATTGTTTTAAAGTTTATAGGAGTAGTATTGTTAGAATATTCGTAAGCATAGTATTGGACTTAATATTTGTGACAATAACACATCAGAGAAAATACAACGGAGAAAACAACAAGATATCTATAAAGCAACTAACCATTAACTTTAATTTATCTTATATATCATGATTTATTAGATAAATTGAAATATTTCGAGTATAGATTTTTCTTTTTTTACATTTATCTAGATACTACCTATCACTTAGCCAAAGTCGCTCGGGTTCCTCACCTGATTTTCTTGGCTTGAAACCTGATAATGGCCTTAAGGGATTTTCGACCAATCAGATGCTAGGAATTGTTATGGGTTGAGTATAGGAATTTGCAAGTATCATTGGAACGTACGCGTGTACGTTTGTCTGCAGAAAAGCGTTTGTGTTAATTACTCATTGTATCTACGTGACTAGATGTATAGGTTTATATTTCTATCGCCTTTTTTGGAAGCAACTGTTTATTTTCACTGTATCTTCCAAAGGGTGAAATTGAATGTTTACATTTCATCGATATCAGGCCAAGGCGCTTCTATATCTTTACAGTAGACTGTTGAAATTATAAATCTTCATAAGGAAATAAGTGATGGGCGAATTTTGAAGTCCTCTGAACCATTTGTGAATGTTATGTAGCATAGTATCAAAAACTAACGTGTCCATCTACCTTAAAGCTTAAGGACAGAGAAATTGCGACTGTTCTTAATTTCCTCTTGACTGTGAGAAAACATATGAAAAAATATACTACTTAATAGAAAAGTATAAGTCATTGATTTATTAAACTGGGTTAAAAAAGAAATAATGTAAGTCAGCTATGTTTTTTTACTTATTTAGGAGTTTTAAACCGCTGAATCCAGAAAAGGATATCTGTTTCTTCCGATCAGGTTAGGTTTTTGTGCTAACTCGATTTTTAAAAAATCCGATCTTAAGCTAAATTGCTTACACTTTTGTGACATTCTTGGTTGATTTTTGTCAATATTTCTCATCCGAAATAGGTTTTTAAGATAAATACATCGTTTTTAACACACTTTATTAATATAATGTAACAAAAATTGATTAGTGTGCATTAAAAGTATACATTCAAGCATCCCTCATACCTGTTCTCTACCATTCTTTCATGCCGTGATAGCATCTGTTCTCCTACTCGTCTCTCATTGTTCCCAGATTCTTAGGAAACCGAATAATAAGTAATGCATTTTGATGCTCATGTTGCATCCGACGCTTTTAAAGGCAGTCAGCATATTGGTGACCAGTTCTGCATACTTGCTGGCCTTCTTGTTGTCAAAAGGTTGTTCGCGACCAGAACAAAAGCCTTCTACGCTTCCAGTTTCACTTCGTTCATTGAATGTTCAAACTATATAACTCTGATGTACTGACGGAGTTGAGGTCCGTCAAAGATGCCAGCTTTCAACTTCTCCATGGTCATCCTGGCAAAGCGCGACGAAGGAAATGAAGCAACCATCATCTTTGTACAGAGCTTTTGTGAACTGCTTGATCAAGCTGAGCTTGATGCGCAGCAGTAGATTTGTTTATGCCTTGTTTTGCTCTTCAAGACACCAATTTCTTCCTTACAGGCCCCTCCTTTAACGTTGAGCTTCGTCCCTACTATCCCACATGCACAGAAAGCACGGATACTTGGTGAACCCGGACTGTTGTCCCCCCAAAATTATACTATCTTCAAATCAAAACAAATAAAACAAATCCACCACTCCTGCTGATCATTACGAATTTTCTACAGCACGTACTTCTTACTTCTCTATCATTGTAGTCAAGTGGGAGAGGAATGAGGAGGTAAACTGGTTGCCGTTGTGCAGGAGAACACATTTTAGCGATCGCTTTCTGCTGTCAATAAACAGTCTCCAATCTTCCGGTTGGTACTGTGGCACTCCAAACTTGTACTAAGGTTGGGCAATATATGTCTGTACAATACACCAAGTCCTTCTTTTCAGAAAAATAATTTGCAGTACAACTAATATCTGTTGCGATATTGGGAAAAAGATGTGGAATATCATGATCAAAAATCACTGCTTCTTCTTCATTTTCTTCAACACTAGATGAATCTTTATCAATGATGTCAGAAAGCTTTCTGAGACAGGTACTAGAATTTCATCACGATAAGCTACAGGACGACGTGCTGATTGAGGATCAGGAAACTTGAGGCGGCTCCGGGTCTTTATCTTCATCCCATTCAAATCAATAACGCCGAAGTAGCAGTTAGTGCCATGGTTTGTAGGATCCCTCCAAACCATGGAAATTCCAAACTTCAGACAACTCCTCTTCCCCATGGTCCAATGACGCTGATACTAGGTGAATGTCTTGCATACCATGTGTGGGGCCCAAGCCTTACTTTTCTCACCAAGTTTCATAACAAAATAAGCATAGTAAACACATTTTATCAAACTTGTGACTGGATTTCAGTTAAAAATAACGGTGTATTTGCTGAAAATGTAGCATAATACATCGAACTTATTCTTGCAAGATCTGGCCGAATCCATTTTATTTACCTGCAAAGGAAAAATACCAGTTAAGCAAAATTTTAAGCATGAAAACTCTTCCGAATTTCTTTTATTTAAAGAAATAAGAAAGATTTTTGCTTCATATAGATAGAAAATAGCTGCACATGTACAAAAAAACCTGTAAACTATCATGGGGCGATAAATCAAAAAGTTGACCAGATTGAGCAAATTCAATGTGATTTTTGAATTCAGAAGATCAAAATTTTTCTAAATCAGCTGAAGAACCCCACATACAATAAAGTTGTGTTGTCTAGTCTTATTTATAATTGGATAAATAATTCATTATAACATTATTTTCTGTGTCTCTATGCCAGTATATATCAACATTTTTCACTTCATTCACCCCTTCATGAATTTTTAACACTCTTGTGGCTCACCATCGATTTTCTTCCAAATCTACCCAACTAAAAAAGGTAAAAATATATATATGAAGAGAAAATCTTTCCTTTATTGTCAATTTAAATGTCGCCAATCATCTTTTATTCAGATAGATTTTTGTGATATACTTCTTAAAATTTTAATTAATGTATTTTTTATATCAAAATTGATATTATTTGTTTCAGTAATTGTATCTTTTCATTTAAAATTCAAAAGTATTTGTATTTGACCTCATTAAAATTGTAACACATCTCAATGAAAGGATAAAATTGTTTATTTTTAAGCAGTTGACGAATCCGAGGATATGTCAATGACAATACATATTTCATGTCGGGCTCCACATCCTCCCGGTTTCGGCTCTTATATTTGATTTGTAAAAGGATGGAGAAACTAGACTTACATAAATAAGTGAAGACAAGAGTAGTTGAAGTTTAATCTCACTAACCTATGTATAAGATTGATGCAATGAACACCAAAATATATAAAGAGATTTTTCATCATAAAGATCCTTAGCAGGAGAATAATTTTTGAGATCAAGGAATTCGTCCTGAATATCATTGGGAATATTAGCAATATCAAGCGTACTAGTGAAAGGATTCCTCAAGAAATTCTTTTCTTCCTCCTCTAATTCCGGGAAGTATAAATAGGTTCACTTTCCAAAGATCTCAGATGATGAGCAATTTTAGGTTTTAAGGAATGGGTTTAGCAGACGACCTTCTTCATTATCATCAAGTACATTTGAAAGGTCTTCAAACATGACAACATTGAAGGCATCGAATTCCGTTGACCAATTCTGGAGCTTGGCAAGAAATGCACAAAGACAATCCATCAGGTGAAACACTACTTTCCTAGCCCTCTAGCCTTAGGTTCAACGTATTTTACTGCTGGAATATATCTGCTAAGTATGCAAGGCATGGCTTCCACAAAACCTCATTGAATTTACTCAAGAGAACATCGTCCTCTTGCATTTCCAGGAAAAGTTTAACCTCTCTTTGAAGCTCGGAATGTCAATTCATAACAATCCCCTTTGAAAGGCCGCGTGCGTTGGATTAAAAAAGAACTTCATGCTCCGAATCCATGGATCTACCTAGGTTGGGGAAAAGGTGAGACTTCAGATCTCCAGCTTTCAAAAAATTGACATATTTTACCACTATATATAGGATATTGAAAAGTTTATCAAGGAGGGCTTTTGATGCCGATGCAAAAAGGAAGGATCAACAATCTATGATAGTTGAATTTTGCCAATAAACATTCACTCATATTCTTCTTTATTTCTACCACCTCATTATGTAACTGTTAATATTTTATTGTCAATGTAAGCAGTTAAAAAAGACAAATTTTCTTTTCTCAGGACAGAATAAGTGATGCAAGTTTATTCTAATTCAGATTCCTCATATTACGAGTATTTAGAAATGTATATTTTCTAACAGAGAGCCATGGCTCCCTTTAAGGCCAAGGAACTAAGGTTAAGAAACGCTGCTCTATGTGTACACTTAAGACTATTTGACAAGTGTGTATATATTTGGATGTGGCAGTGTAAAGGTGTTTCAGCACGTATATACCAAACAATGATCATGTGTATCATAGGTTGTGCATTTTTATATTCATGTACATGCACACATTCCTCGTTCTCTGTTCCTGTGTGTACCCCTAAACCCGTAGGAAGCAACAATAGTATTCTCATTAACTTCCTTTGCCATTTTAGCCCATAAAAATGATAAATGTTTTTAAGATGTGAAAATCATTACCTCCACTGAAGGTGGCGGCGGTATCTGGAAGGCCTGGATCTCCGAAGCTTAATGCTCATATGAATTTATAAATGAACCCATTGCTCGTGGCCAAAAAAATACATTAATGCGAAAACTCATTATGATGATTGTGGTTATTATTATTTCCATCAAATTCATTATAATGATTGCAATTACTATTATCTTTATCAATTCATTAGGAGCTAACGCTTTGATTAATTTAAGAGTGGGGAAATGACCTAAAGAAGGGATGTTATAGCTGATTGCAAGGAAGTAGATGGTAGATACAATGGTAGAATTTTTTTTCATTGGTTTCGGAGTAAAGGTTACTTAGAGGGTGTGTGGTCTTTTTAACCAAAGTTAGGGCGTGGCCGGGCAAATATTTGCAGATATTTGACTAGTACTAGTATGTTGTACCATCAGTCTTTCATTATGGACAAGATCCCTCAACCGGATAAGGAAATTAACATAAAAATCAGCATGCTATAATATCCATAATACTTTTAATGAGTAGTAATGAATTAAATAGATCGTGTTTGTGAGTGAGAGCGAGAAAGAAAGAGAGGGACAGTGTAATATATATATATATATATATATATATATATATATATATATATATATATATATATATATATATATATATATTATATATATATATATATATATATATATATATATATATATATATATATATATATATATATATCCTTAATTACCAAAGGAAATTAATTTCTGGAAATTTCGAAGAACCCCACCGATCATATCAAGAAGGAAGTGAACCAAATTATAGAAGGGATAAACAAACAACTCAGAAAAATAAAAATGAAGAAAATCATCGGTGATTTCAGGCCCAGATACGCTTCCGGGAACGCAAAGCCCCACAAGGCTGGAAATACCTTCAAGCCCATAATACGTATGAGCTGTGTAAATTCCTAAACGAAATGTTAACTCCAAAACGTGCACAACAAATACAACCTCAAATCCTCGGCGGATTTTATCGATATTATTCACCCACATGGAACCAGCATCTTATCTACCTACACTCACTCCTCAATAGGCTCCGTGAGCAAGGCTTCACTATAGGCCCTAGCAAGTGCCATTTCGCATATAGGACTATTAAATACCTCGGTTTCCACAATGGTGAAAATCAAATGGCCCCACAGAAAGAAAAGGTAAAGGCCATCACCGACATGCCCCTCCCACGTACTAAAAATCAATTACGCTCTTTTCTCGGGTCGACTTCCTTTTACCGACGTTTCATCCCTAAGCTCTTTACTAAAGAAACGTTGCCGACCCCTCTCGCATAAAACTCCAAAGCGACTGCCCACTTTCTCAGCTGAAGTAAAGATTAACATCGGCTCCCATATTGAGACTCCCGAACACGAACAAACCTTTTGGGATACGAACAGATGCTTGTAGTGAAGGCATCGGTTGCGTCCTGCTCCAGTAGGAAGAAGATGTAAACAGTTAGCCCATTGCGTACGCTAGCCAGTCATACAACTTGAAGCTCAAGCGATCGTATGTAAAAGCCCGAACGGAAGGCTTATGCGTTGGAGTTTACTTCTAATGGAATACCTGTTCCGAATAATGTACATTTCAGTGACACAAAAGTGTGATGGAGACTGTTTAATTAGGAATCCGGTCGAGGATCCTTCCCTTGTAAAGTAAATTGTGTTAAACATTGTACTCCCATCCACATAATCAAACCTGTGTGCTCGCTTTTTTTTATAATTCTAGAACTCTGTCTTAACTGTGTATGTTTATGTTCCTTGGTTCTCAGGTAAAATTTTAGTGTTTTGGTACATATTCGTCCTTTGTGTGTTTTGGGGGGAATTGTGTTCTTCTTTATTTTTGTTTATATATGGTTGCACTACCCATTTATAAATGAATCCTTTCATTTTTCCCTGTAACTCGCATTTTATTGTATTTATTTATTGTGTTTTTCGGGCTGGTTAGCCACGATGCCTTTTTAAATATACACTGCGACACGGATTAAATAGATGCCATTCATTCATTTCGTGAGCGCTCTGTCGACTTAAATTTGAATGTCCGCCCTTATTGTACACCTGTGTAATTAGGTCAAATTTTTACCATACACGATTCCCCCCATGTTTGCAGTTGCCATTTTCCGTTCTCTTCGCATCAGGAAAATGTCATCTTCAGGGGATGCCATCGAAGCACCAGCACGAAAGGAAGCCACCTCGGAAATACCCCTTTTCAGCTATTTCTTTCTAAACACCGTGCGCCTAGCGTGAGATGTTTAGAAAGTTCAAGATGGAATCACCCGACGCAGCTCTAAAAAGATTTGCATAAAACATTTGCCAACGATTGCGAACATTCCTCATGCAGACAAAAACTTCATGGCCAGCTTTGATGTTGAGAGTTTATTCACTAATATTTCTCTTGCTTAAACGATTCGAATTTGTGTAAATTCCCTCTACAGTAACTCCACCTGCGTAATAGGTTTAACTAAGACCTCATTTAAAACTCTACTTGAACTTGCTGTTTGTAATTCATTCTTTTTGTGAAAGGGGATTTTGTATGAACAACTCGATGGGGTTGGAAGGGGACTTCCTATAGGCCCATCGTTGGCAAATGTTTTCATGTGTTATTATGAAACACTTTGGCTTGATGATTGCCCCATTAATTTTCGTAAGGTTTTATATAGGCGCTATGTAGACGACACTTTTTTATTATTTAAGCATAAGTCACATTGTACACTTTTCCTCAATTATTTAAATTCTAAACATGCAAATATTAAATTTTCCTGTGAGCTCGAAAAAAAAAAATAATAAGATATCGTTTTTTAACGTGAAGGTTACCCGAATGCACAATCAATTCGCGTCAAATATTTACCGAAAACACACTTTTTTACACCTTGGTTTAAGTTTTTTTAGCTTCTGTGATTTTATATTAAAAATTAATGCCATTATTACTCTCTTCCATAGAGCATATAACTTGTTTTCAACTTTTCCAGCCCTACATTTAGAATTCGAATTCTTAACAAAATTCTTTACCTCCAATGGCTATCCCAAATCACTATTTCTGAGACAAATTAGTCTGTTTCTCAGTAACAAATACTCGACTCTGTCTCCGCTACAAACTTTCAATAAACTAAAGATCTTCCTTTCCTTACCATACTTTGGTGACCAATCCAAAAAACTTAAAATAAAGATTTGTTAAAACTGTTAAATTCAGCCTATCCTCAATTATTACCATCTATCGTTCTCATTAATGACTTCCGACTGAGATCATTATTTAAGTTCAAAGATCAACCACCCCCCATTTGCAATCTAAAATTATATACGTTTTTCTTTGTACGGGCAGTAGCACTGTATCATATATGGGGGCAACAAGGTGTACCCTTTAATCCCGCTTCATGCAGCATATGGGTAGATCTGAAAGAACTGGACTACACCTTTCAAAACCTGATCCATCCCCAATTCGAAACCATCTGTCACAATGTGGCTCTAGGGCTACACTCGAGAACTTCACAATACTTAATGCGGTAAGAAACATCTCGGAACCTTGCCTGCTAGAGTCAATTTATATTAAAAAACTTAAACCCATTCTAAATAATAACTCATTATTTGTCCCATTAATCATAGTGACCTTATTAAAAAACATGCTAATTTGTTAACTTTCACATTAGTTTATTTTTAAGGGGGTGCAAGAATAATATCCACTGTCAATTATTTTCCTTCCTATTTTTCGAAATTTTCTCGTTGGTTTAGTTTG
Organism: Ceratothoa steindachneri; assembly: GCA_963969495.1. Classification (NCBI taxonomy): domain Eukaryota; kingdom Metazoa; phylum Arthropoda; class Malacostraca; order Isopoda; family Cymothoidae; genus Ceratothoa; species Ceratothoa steindachneri. The sequence continues at coordinate 10,126,561 of OZ018322.1, forward strand.
TTTTTCCTCCATATTTCTAATGTAATCAATTAGTCTCAAATTCAATATTCATGTTTAACAATTTTATTACATGTGTTAACTTTTTATGTATATATTTAACTTTGTATTTTGTATTCTTTCTTCAGCACCAATGATGGGATTAGTTATAATCCTTGAACGTTTGAAATAAATGTTACCAAGCATCTACGGCTCTGTCATGGTCATCCTGTTTATATATATATATATATATATATATATATATATATATATATATATATATATATATATATATATATATATATATATTCAGATACACCCACAAAGGAAAAGGGGAAAACGCTTACGAGCGCGTTCGTCTCTATTCTTAAAGACCTTTTCAAGGAATGAACATGAGGCTGGCCATACATTGCCTTAAATAGGTGAAGGAGGGATTAGATTACCTACCTCTGAAACTTAATTAGTGGGTACAAAATCCTGAAACAACTTTATTTGAGATTTTATGTATGTAGTGATAATGGGGTCTAGCGTGAACAAACCAGGGCTAAGATTGAAATTGGAGAACGCGTTGATGAAGATACATTCTTTCTTTAATCTTCTAATAAATTTTTTCTCCTTTTCTCTTGAAAATGGCTATGATGATGAAGTCCTTTAGGTCTTTGCGGATGCTTTTCTGTTCCCACATTTGTTTGATCATTCTCTACAGGTGATGCTTCAGGTGTTCGTCCCCCTACTGATAGATCTCATTTGGGACGTCATCTGGTCCAGAGGCTTTGTTAGTTTTCAGTTGGTCACAGCTTTCTGGAATTCCAGGAAGGATGTAGTTTCATCCAGCCCCAACTGCATTTGGGACGGTGGTAGCTTATTAATTGCAGCTTGATTTACACTAAGGTTCCTCTCCAGCAGGTTTTCGAAGTGTTATTTTCACCTAGAGATAATTCCGTTTTGATCTTTGATAATGGTCTTTCCGTCTGTAGATTTCAGAGGGGTACAACCATGAGATGTTGGTTCATAGACTTTTTTGTGGCCTGAAATCTCTACGTGTGTCGTTCTTATCTGCCTAGCCCTGTAGTTCGTTGGCTTTCCAGTCCACCATTTATTCTTGAGTTCTCTCGTCATATGCTGAACTTCTGACTTGAGTTGACAAATTTTTTCTTTCTCACTACATCCCTTGGAAGGTTTTGCAAGTGAAGGTAGGCCATTCGTCTGTCGTTTAACAACTCTGTAATCTGTGTGCCATACTCGTCAAACTAATCTTGGTGTTTCTTTTTGCAAACTTTGAGGACCTCTTCGGATTAACGCAGCACGGTTGTTTTATGAGCTTTCCATTTATCCTCGATATGCTTTTGTTCTATATCTTGATTTGGTAGGTTTTCTCACAGGACAACTCTGAATTCAGCTAACACAGTTGGGGTTTGAAGCATTTTTGTACATAATTTCAAACGTACAGATATGTACTTTTTAATTATTCGAGAATTTTTTAAAATAAGTGGCATTCTGACCATAGTGACTCTAGTGAATGCAGTTCTCCAGTCGAGTGATGTGATGCGGGCTATGTTTAGAGCATCTTTTTTAGGCCCCTCATCCTTACAGGAATGAACAGAGTGGCCCATATATAAGAACCGCATAGTCGTGACAGCAGCTGACGAGTTGCCTTACCACTTCATCCCAATGCAAAACGACAATTGCAGGTTTACAACCAGGCTCTCGTAGCAATCAACTTCGCCTTACCCCTTCATTGTTTGCCCATCGCCGGAAGAATGGATCTTTGTTGATGATTGAAAATTGATGGGGTGAGGAAGCTGGATGGCTCCTGTGCGTGAAGTTGTTTATAGTGGGGAATCAGGTGCGCAGTCTTCGACTCCACATATTTGATGCGTTTACATAAAGGATTACAGATTTAACGGTCTCTTTATCGTTAGCGTTCGAGTAAACTTCCAAGCTATACTCATTTGAAATTCTTTTGAGTGAAATAGCCAATGTTGACACGCTTATTTCTTTCAATACTTACAAAACTAAGAGTCAACAAACACTGTCGCTATTTCTTAATTAGTTTTCTTCAACGCTGAAGCCTTCCAATGATTTATGTAGAACCCGTTGATCCTGGCGCATGTAATGATTTGCCTGTTACATTTAGTCGTATTGAAATCAGAAAAATCCTATTCTACCGCACATTTTACTGCTTATGTCAGTGTGAGTATACAATTAACATGGTATGTAAATCAAGGATCATTAAGGTCTATGGCTGATGGGATAATATCAACCCAAAATGGAATCCCATCCTATATTTACATGCTCAATGCGGCTTACCTTCGCATTCGTGAAGCTGTTTCTTCCCTCGGCCTGACGCTAAAGTGGATTTGAGTTGAAGTCTCCTTTTTGCTTTCTAATTCTGTAATGTTACACTGAAACAAACCATAAATCGTTCTTTTTCACAACTGTACACTAAGTTCCATGGGTTTACCAGAATAGTCTCTAAGGAAGTATTAATACAAGGGGTCAAAAACAACTATTATACGTTTTAACAATGAGAGATATTGAGAAATAGATTAAATGGACATAGGGAGACCTTTTAGCGCTCTACATGCAGATATCTTGATTTGAAGGACGAATCAACAACTCTCACACATTCAACCTATTCTTTATTGCTCCTTTTCTGATGACGGTTTCCAGTTTAATTCCGAACATATATGCGACAGATTCTTACTTATTTGCCAATAATATTCATACCAATGTTAAATTTACTTGTAAAAAGAGCTCAATAGTGCCTTCTACAACTCTCATTCGTCAACAGGATTCCAAACCAAAGTTTATCTTAAGCCAACCTTCACAGGTCAGGGCATAATAAACTTCTCTATTTTTTAAAAATTTTAATTCAAAATTAGTTATATTAAAACGTTACTATTCTAAGCTTACATTTTTTTCTCTTAGCCCAGATTCCATTAGGAAGTTGGATTTTTATGCCAAATTTCCACAGGCAACTGATATCCTTTAGTCTGATAAAAAGTCTACAGCCAAATTTATCAATAATAATTATTATCAGCCTAAAATCAAACTACCAACTGTTCCTGAAGATTTTCTATACGTTAGTTTCAGATATCTTAGATAAAAATATAAATAGAAAAATAATATTTAAAACAAGTTAGTTTTTTATTCCGATTTTAATATAATTTTTATGAATAAACACCGATCATAGCTTTACTTTAACAGTAAAGATATAATCCCGTTTGAGGAGAAGTAATCGGCCATTTATGAATCTAATTGTCTCTGATATAATCAGTAAAAAAACATTAGCAATAGGAGTCACTCGCTGAAGGCAAGATTCTGTTCTTACATGATAAATAGCCATAGGTAAGGTCAAATACTTTCTAATAAATCGATTTCCTCGGTTTAGCTTCACTAAAAAATAGTATAACCCAAGTTTGTAAATAACAATTAAAAAATTGTGTCGAGCTATGCCTGTGAACACTCAATCGGCGCAAGGGTGCATACACAAGCACGGGCAGATAGCCGAATCGAGGCCGCCTGCGATATGCTTTGGGGCAATTAAAGGAGTGGGAGACCGCCTCCTTAATTTTAATACATAGTACGATTTACGGTTGACCGGGATTTAACTATTGGCAAGTTGCAGTTCAAAGGATATATAAAGAACAAGACCCCCAAATAAAATTTTAATATATATTTTTTAAATGTGACAATATATATATATATATATATATATATATATATATATATATATATATATATATATATTTATATATACAAAAAAGGGAGAACAAATTAGACGATAAAGAATGGTAATTGGATCGTGACAAGTTAGGATATGACAGAGTTAAACGGGAGGAGCGGGAAGTCTATTCAAAAGTGGATGCAGGTGACAATTGACGTGTTGTAACAAGGGGATTACAACACAAGATCGCTTTACCTTGAACCATCTTGGTGATCTAAGCGGTGGGAGGGGGGGCAATGGCCTATTTCTTCGAGAATATATTTCGAGCAGTCCTAATGAGGAGGACTTAATGTTGAAGAAAGAGATTTTCTCTGCTCCAGAGAGATGGAATCTCAAATACAAGACGGTTCTGTTGCTCAGCAGGGAGTCTTGAAGGGGTTCGAGATGAGGGGGGCCCACAGTTCTCCGAGAAGAAGGTAGCTCGATAGCTTTCCTCTGAACAGGGGCCAAATCTTCACGAAGGGAGATCTGCTGGTGATATCTTAACGACGAGGTACGACTCAAACAGAGGTTGCGGGACTTTCCGAGGGAACAGAAAAAACGGTCTGAACGGAGTCACTGGCATAGTCTCAATCTTCGCGATCAATGATGGACTCAGAGTTAAATAGTCAGGTGGCTGGTCCGATCAATAGCCACAGTGCATGGCCGTCCCTAGAGGATTCTCGACGTCAGTCTATGTAAAGTTACTTTGAGATAAGGAGTTGGATCGGACTGCCAAGTTTGCCTTATGATTTAGGGGTAGGGTTAGTAAGGCTGCGCTCATGGGGCAATAGACATGCCTGGAAAGCATGGGACGAGAGCTCGGCGTTATTGCAGGGGAGGGGGGAGTGAGGAGCGTTCAAAAGCAAATTCAGCTGGGTTGGGTGACTCAGTGCAGGACTGCTTCCTTTCTGAAGATCTTAAACTTCCCACGCCAATGAGCACGTGGTTTAGAGCGAAGGGCCTCTAAGGGGGTTTCCGAGGGGGTCTTCTTCCTACGCTGGTCCTTCGAGGGCATCCCCTCACAAATTTTTAAATACATTTCTAATCCCGTCTCGTTAAAAAATACGACTCCATGTATATCAACCTCCTTTTGCGTCCTCTCAATTCTATTTCTACTCCAAATCGCCCCTTTCTGATATAAAATTGGAACCAGCATAACGACACTTTCTTTCTTCATACTCTCTATAGGCTTTTATCTTCTGTCTCTGTCTAAGGTTGGCGTTTACTGTGCTTTAAAAAGTTTTCAGCAATGTTTATATTGCCAATTTATTTTGCCTTCAATTAGCTAGTGTGTACATTTAGGAAATTGAGGTAAGTTAAACCTTTAACGTAGTTCACCAGAAAAACCACGACTTTGAAATGAAAATTGAAGGAGGCAACACAGTATAATGAAAATATGACATTAGTGATGGCATATTATACAGACGAGCTTAAAAATTTTCATCAAAATTGATTCACCCAAAACCGAGAAATCCTAACTTTTCTTACCAAGATATTAGAGTGGTTCAATGTGTATATTATAAATCTTATTGTTTCTGACTACCTCTACCGATATTGCAGGCTTGATGTTAATTTCATTGATTTATTGCACTCAAAGCAATTCAAAGAAGACCCTCTATATTAACTCATTGAGCTTTAATTTAAAACATTTCCCTTTAACTTAACTCCGTGAATTTCATATTCAAACATTACACTTTATTCTAACTTATTGACTACAAATTCACCAAAGCACCGAGATTCATATTGGAAGCTAGGCTGAACATCCTTATTGCCTGCCTAAGTGTAGACTACTTTTCCAACTCATACAAAAAGGCCAAAATGATTTTCACAGCCAAGCAATGGAAGCCCCTGACGAGAAATGAATTATCGTCAAATATCCCTTTTGGAGTTTGAGGGAAACTTTTCGCGAAGATCTTAAATATGAGACTCGTCGAGCAATTGAAGGAAAATTTGCTTCTAAACAAACATCAATACTGTTTCAGAAACAAGAGAAACACCAAGATGGCAATAAACGTCATCATGGAGAAAATAGCACAAGCTAAGAAAAAAACGGAATTATATCGACATCGTATGTAATGATGTATAAAAGACGTTTTTGATAAGGTATGGCTAATGAGGATGAAATATAAGATAATTTAGCTGGGATTAAACTAAACACTTGAAAAAAATTTCGGTGACTATGCAATGGAAAGATAAGCGTACATGGGTATAGGAACACGAATGGGCGCATCTTTGAATTACGGGAAGGATTGCTACAGGGAGGGTACGTCAGTCCAACCTTATACTGGAATTTCCCAGCTGACATCTCAAGATCACTAACCTCTATATACCCTTAACATTCAATTGCCGATGGTATAAGCAAACTAATCATTTGTGGATATCAAAATGCGCCAATGCAAGCTCGTATGACTGAAGAAAAAATAAAAAACATCAATGAAAATGAAGCAAAATTAAAGATCCGAACTAATGGCGAAAAATTCCAAATCGTGCCATTATGGAGGAGAAAATTTGCAGATGAGAAAGTCGGGTGATACGCGTTATCCATACAGGAATAATACAATCTACCTGACATGAATATCACTTATACTGGGTACAGGAAGCACCTCTAAGAACGGCTCTAGTGAGAAACTCGGCAGTCAGAACAATCTTTACATTAGGAAAATTCATTATAGAACATAAAAATATACTTGGAGCTCTTCGGATCAACCCGCATCTATCCCTCAGCAACCTTAATCACTGCCTCAGAAACGGCAACAATTAAGTTGCAAAGAGTACAACATATGCATGTACATTGTCACCGGAAGTCGAAGGATAGAAAAAATTAAGCAATTGAATCTGCACAAAACGGTGAAAATCTGGCTGCTCAACATAATATTAAGGGAAAAACGAGCAGCAATGAAGGAGAGGATGACGTTAAACACAACTAACGAGATAAGAACAATCGTAGAAAAAAACAATGATATTTTATCATGCAAAATTTCTAAACAGTAATAGAAACCTTGAAAATATGTTTGTCCTTTTATATGCATGAACAGATGAACTAAAACGAATAAAATAAATCAAAGACAATCAAATAAAAATAAGCCCCTCAGAACTAAAACCCGTAGAACACAAAAATTACCCGAAAAACATGCCCGAAAAGGAACTTTAACAAGAATATTCAACAAAGAAAAATCGGCAAAAAGGAAATTAAACTAAGTATAAAAAATAATTACACGAACAAACAAACAATAACGGCAAAAAATAAACTAATAAAGATATTCTCGCAGGAATCGAGTATAAAAAAAACGCAATAAATATGCATAAAGGAAGTAAATATTCCTAATACATGACAAGAAAAACACCAAGCTAAAATGGCAAAAAATCAAAGGTTAGCATGCCAATATACATATATATATATATATATATATATATATATATATATATATATATATATATATATATATATATATATATATATATATATATATATATATGAGGAATTAAACCACATTCTCCGAAGACAATTTAATTCAGAACAGTTTCGGTGCATCTCACACCCTTTTTCAACTGACACTGGAAAGAAAATATAAGAAAAGCGCTTACAAACATAACACAGGGTCAGGTCGTGAAAGATCCCCTCTTTTTCCCCCAATCCTCTACTTGTGGCTAATCTGGGGGGGGGAAGGGAGTTAGGCCTAAACATATTGAATGGCTGACATTTTACTATTTTGTTTATTTTCTTTCGCATTACAGGATTAAAAGAAAATTGATCCTCAGATAGATTTAAATTAGGAACTGACGATATCAAGCTCGATTCTACGATTCTTCTCCTTACATAGTTAGCCGATTTAAATACCATTTTACTTCCATTGAAATAGATCGAATGATATAAGTCTCTAACTTTGCAAAATATTCCACTGCTTTCACTGCCCACTCTAATATCTATTTTGTGTTCATACAATCTCTTGTCTAGATTTCTCCCCGTTTCCCCTATATAAACTTTAAGGCAATCGTTGCATGGTATTGCATATACTCCTATGTTATGATGTTCTTTGGGTTTATTATATTTAAAGGCTAGATTAATACCCGCTTTTCCAAATATGCCCTTTAAACTATTTAATTTATTTTAAAATGGCAATGTTATACATTTGTTGAAGTCATTAGTGCGGGAAGGCTTATTACCAGCGAAAGCAGTGGAATATTTTGATATGTCAGAGACTTGAATCATTCGATCGATTTCAATGGAAGTAAAATGGTATTTAAATCGGCTAACTATGTTAAGAGACAAATCGTAGAATCAAGCTTGATATCGTCAGTTCCTAATTTAAATCTATCTTAGGGGCAATTTTCTTTTAATCCTGTAATACGAAAGCAAATAAACAAAATAGTAAAATGTCAGCCCTGTAATATGTTTCGGCCTAACCCCCCCCCCTGATTAGCCACAAGTAGGGGATTGGGGGAAAAAAGAGGGGATCTTTCACGACCTGACCATGTGTTAGGTTTGTAAGCACTTTTCTTATATTTTCTATCCAGTGTCAGTTGTAAAAGGGTGTGAGATACATCGAAACTGTTCTGAATTAAATTGTTTTCGGAGAATGTGGTTTAATTTCTCATCTTTTCTTGCGATATTGCATTAATTTTCATCATATATATATATATATATATATATATATATATATATATATATATATATATATATATATACATATATATATATATATATATATATATATATATATATATATATATATATATATATATATTCATATATATATATATTTATATATATATATATATATATATATATATATATATATATATATATATATATATATATATATATATACAAAAGAAAAACTAAAACAAAAGTAAAAATAAACATGAAAGAGATTAGTCAGGCGACTTTGTTCGACCCCATCTCGAATATGCTGTTCAATTTTGGTAACCCTTTACGTCAGGGATATTGACAGGATGGAGAGGGTGCAGAGAAGAGCAACTAAATTGTTTTTAGAGCTCCGTGGTTTAGAGTATGAAGAAAGAGTGAGACAGCTGAAATTACCATCTGTTAAAAAGCGTAGACTAAGAGGAGATTTGATCAAAGTTTTTAAAATAATGAAAGGTTACGATAAGCTAGATTTTGGGCGCCGCTTTACCTTCAGTTAAGTGAACAATACCTGCGGAAAAAAGGGTTTCAAGCTCGAGGGTCGTAGGTACGAGGCTATTATAGCAAAATATTTCTGCACATCTAGAGTCATAGACAAGTGAAACAGATTGCTAGCTGAAGTGGTGGGAAGTGAATCATTGAATATATTTAAAGGTCGTTTAGACAAGTATTTCGAAAATTTTGAGGTAATATAGGAGAAAAAACAATTGTCATCATGACTCATAAAAATTCGCTAAACTTTAAGGGCTGCTTAGAGTGGGTCGGTTGGCCCTTGCACGCCTGTATCTTGGTAATCTTAGTAATCTTGAAGACACCGAGGACAAGTAAATTCGTAAACAACACCACTGCGCATCCCTAGAAGAGGATTGGCCTTTTGACTGAATCAACAGCCAATATGGAGTTTGTTAGCTTATACTCATTTGTAATTTGTATGGTAAAAATAGCGTTTAAATAATTAGGAAAACTTTCTTTTGAATTCTATATTAAAGGGACCCATTTCGGGAAGATCAAAATATTTAGGAACATCGAAGGAAAGATTGGGAGGCAAATATTGAGAATTTAAAAATGTGCAGATGAGGGTATTTACTACTGACAAGTGATAGCAATTATTCTTGAAATAGGATCTTAGGAATTTAAATTCTTCATGCATTAGAGAAAATGAAGCTGAAAGGTGAAAGCCACGACAGATGAATGTCCTGATGGAGCTCAGTTTGTATGACAAATCGCAAAAACTATAGAAATTTGTACCCATATTATTGAACGTAATTTTTCTCTACGTATATGGATGTTGTTAAGCCTTGATTTGATTTTTTCTTTATTAAAATGTTTACAAATGGGAGACAATTTCCTTTTTCAGTTTCAATAGTATATTTAATGTTAGGATGAATGGAAATCAGATAATTAAAAAGCTGGTACGCATGGTCCTGGCTACCAAATACTGCACAGTAGCCGTCAACAAATCTTCTCAATAATAATGCCTTGATTGACGAAGGGTAAGATTGAAATAGAGTGAAAATATACCTTCTTTAAACACCATTTGTAAAAATGGTTTCAATTTGCCTCTTTTAAAGTTGTGGAAAGTGTTGCAATTCTGAAATGCAGATTCTAAAATAATATCTATGATTTAGTTAACTGGTATGTTTGTGAATAACGAGGACACATCGTAGCATAGGAGAAATTTGGATGCGTCAAATTTTTGTCAGAGCATTTCTTGAGCAAACGAATAACTATATTTTATGGTATACTGGTTTTGTGCTAATGGTGAAAGGAGATTGACCAAGTATTTCACGACTTTATAGGTTGGAAGCCAATACGAAGTAAGTATGGGTCTAAGATGAATAGCTGATTTGTGCAGCTTTGGTAGTCCATAAAGAAGAACCAGGCCACAGCCACTAGCAAACAGAGTTTCATAAGTGGAATGATTTATGACTTTTGAGGACTAGATCTGATAGGAATATAATTATCTTAACTTCAAGTTGCATTGTGAATTTTTGGTAAGTACTCTGAATGGGGGAAAACTTGTCACGATCGTTTAAAAGGTTAAACATCTTGTTGACATAATCAGTTCAATTCATATATATATACATATATATATATATATATATATATATATATATATATATATATATATATATATATATATGCAACAAAGCCCACAGGGAAACCTAATACGAGGATTCAAAGTACTTTCGAACTTTATTTCGAGTTCTCTATCAAGGAATAACAAAAGTATTGAAAATTGTAATATAAAGAAGGATGATACAGATGAGAGGAAACGCCCACAAAAAAGCAAAAAAACATTTAACAAAATGAATCAATATGAAATGGAAACATTAGGAGGAGCGAAGCGTGACAGAAAAAAAGAAAGATAAAGACAAACTAAAATATTAAATCTATTAAATTTAAAAGAATAAAGGTTAACAAGAGGATTAAAATACCGCCTACGCAATTAGAGAGGGAGAAAATCTGAGTGAGAGATTAACATCAGAGATCAGGATTGAAAAACCAAGGTAGAATAAGTGCAAATGTTCTAAAGACTTGACTTAAACGAAAATAAATACATAGACCAAAACATAAGGCTACGCAGATGCACACAAAAAAAAATTAAATAGTTTATTAAGATTAATATAAATATTTAGTCTCAATTTAAAAGTTTCGGCAGTGTATTGTGAATATAATTTAAAAAATAACTATCGAGTTTATGTAAGCCAGGACTTAAATTAAAATTTGGGATTTTACTAATAAAGGTCGATTCAATTTTTTTATGAAATTGTATCGTTATTATGACAGAAGATTTTAGCAGAATTCTAATTAATATTGTGATTAAGATATAACATATGAACATAAAATGAGCTGCTTTCTTCACCGCGACGGACATTATATTTATGCTGAGAAATTCGTTTTTTTAAACATTTACCTGATTGGCCAAAGTAATATTTAGAGCAATCGATACATTTTACGCAATATACATTACCAATAGGGGAAGGGGCATTCTTGACTAATAGTTTAGAGGTATTATTACAGCTAAATACTACATAAATGCCTAGAGATTTTAAAATATGAGAAAGAGAAGCAAAAGATGGATTAAAAGGAAGTACAAGAATATTCTTGTTATTAAAAGGCGCGCGAGGTTCAAAACGATAAAAAGACTTTTTAGCTAACTGAAGGCATTTATCAAGGAAATGGAAAGGATAGCAAAGTTTATGGCCGATGTCAAAAATTTTGGAAACTTCAGAGTCAAAGAATTCAGGACTAACCACACGAAGTGCAAGGAGAAACATTGAAATGAAAAATTGATCTTTTGACTTTAATATAGTGAGAGGAGTTAAATTGAATATAAGAAGAAGAATTAGTTGTTTTCCCATAGGTAGATAATTTAAAACCAGCAGGTGTGCGGTGTATTAATAAATCAAGGAAAGGAATAATTCCATTCTGTTCTATTTCAAGGGTAAATTTGATTAGAGGTACAAGTGAATTAAGTTTGTTAAAAAAATGAAAAATGTTTTCAGAATTAAGCCACAAGCAAAGTATATCATCAAGATAGCGAAACCAGATTATAGGAAAATCTAAAATAGAGGGGAGGAAAACCGTTTCGGAAAATTCCATATATAAGTTAGATAAAACGGGAAATAAACAAGTACCCACAGCTAAACCAAATTTAGCTCGTTTCCTCAGTGTGCACGGTTCGTATCCCACCCCTGTATTGAATTTTTGCGAATTAGGAAATAACATTTCCTTAGAAAAATTATCCTGTTCTTCTGTTTCTTGCAGTTTGCTGGATTCATTCCATCATTCTTTCGCGTTCATGAAAGATTTATAAATATATATATATATATATATATATATATATATATATATATATATATATATATATATATATATATATATATATATATATAAAAGCCCTAAGAAATGAAAACTGGTAGGAAAAACGCTAAGGAAATTAATTACGTGGTCCATTAAAGCTCAAGAAAGTAAATGGGAGAGTTATAGAAACGGACAATAGAGAGCATGGTAGTTCTGGTGATGAGCGTCGTGAAGACCTCGGAGATAGATTAATAGTAAAAAGTGGTAAGGTGACAAATAATAAAATAAAATACCAATAATTGACAGTGTACAAACATGAAAAGTCAGATAAGAAAATGTATAGCGTGGTAATAGTTAATATGAAAGTACTAGTGTATTGTTAATTTAGGTAGTAATAGAATTAAAGATTCAGATAGTGAATAAAATCAAAATAAAAGTTTCAAGAGTAAAGTAAACTAAAAGATAAATTCAGCAAAACAAAGTGCAAACAGTGAACTCAATAATATAAGGGTAATTCTTCATTGAATCAAATTTTAAACTGAAGAATATATATAGCAATTTTTAGGGTCAATAGTAATATAGTAATGGTAAAAAACAAGTGAATAATAGCTAAGCAAATATGAAAAGTGAAATAAAAACTAAATAAAGTTAGCAGTGAAAAGTAAGATATATATTAGATATAAATAATTAAAGTTAGCGTGTGAAATGGAAGTGTACGGAAATAATCAAATGTGCGAATTGGTAAACCATCAATCACAAATTATAATAATAAATACAGGTTTTAGTGTAAATATAACAACCCTACCAGGGGTATACAAATTAAATGAAAAAATGTGGAATGTAAACTACAAAAAATCTGAGCTCTTGCCTAATTCGTTATTCCAGGAGGACCTATTTTACTTGTTGCCTCTCACTAAATGTTTCCCCTCCTCACTATAGTTTCAAATATTATTTTACCACATTTTGACTATAATATTTTTATTTTTATTATGTGTGTATAAACTAAACGTTATATAAATATAAATGTGAAAAACCCTCTTGTACCTTTTCTCCAATAAATATATCAGATTTCCGAATTTTTAATCACTCAATCAGATCTCGGATCCAGCACATAATACTGAATGTGTATTCTCGGCAAGGGAGGTAAAATTAAGCAGAAAAAAAATGATAAACATTCACCTAATATTTTGTGTGAACCGTTTAAATCTTTCATTCGAATGTTTACTTGGTTCGACCCCCAAACCTTAATTATAGTCTCCACAGTTACATCATGTTTTAGGAAGACGCGTTTGGATAATTTCCCAAAGATTTAGCACGCCAGTCTGATGCTGGTCTGGATTTCATTTTCTGTGTCGCAGGTTGCTGAGAGAATGCTGCCGAGATACTTGAAAGACACAACGGTTTTCAAGTCTTCACCACCGAGGGTAATGGGTGGTATTGGAACGGCGGCGTCGTGTTGTATTGAAAGTACCTCAGTTTTGCTGGCATTGATAACCAGACCACCTGCTGAGTAGATGCTGTTTACCGCATCCAGAACGAAGAGATGATGACGGCGAAGACGAGGCGGCGTTTTGACAACAGCAACACAGGACGACTTGAAAGATTTTGAACGAAAAGATAACGATAAAATCCCGAGCAATCCAACGACGGCGATGACAGCAGCGAGAATATCGGCAATTAAGAGGGAGAACCGATGACACGAAGCATCTGCTGACTTCGATCACTGACACGAACCAATGTTGTGATCGGGAAAAATAAAATAAAAGATGTAGAATGTTATTGACTTTCTTTAAACTTTTAGAAATGCGTTAGAAATCATTAATTTCTTAGTAATCAATATTATTAAGCTGCCTGATGTAATTTTATTAATATTAGGCATATGTGAACTTTAGTCATATAATACTTTTATTCCACTTCATTAAAGTCTGATATACTTATCATGTAATTTTCAAGATTATTCTTAAAGGTGTTTAGGTTGAGAATTGACCATAGATTCATGAAGCCTGTTCAACCTTTCTATTATTCTCACGCTAATAAAATGTATACGTTGAATAGAATAAGTAAGGCTTATTATGCATCTTGTTTATATGACCCGTGTATTTGAATTCTTAAACTTAAATAGCTAATTTTCATCATCAAATCTATTTTAATACATAGGTATTACATGGGTAGGATGCGAAGCTTGTATAGCCTCAGCCATCAGGGCATATTCGGAGTGATAGTTTTCAGGAGTAGTTAACAAATAGTTTGTTTTTGTGTACTCCACATGACTACAACTTTTTTCATCATAAATATATAAAGAAAACAGAAAGAGAAAGCAAACGAAATAAAATATTTTATCGGTGTAAGAAAGTAAAATAATAGGCGCCGCTCGAACCTATGCCATTGATCGCTCTTCGATTTTCCGGCCAACATGCTAACCAACCACTCGGACCCTCAAAGGGTAACACGTGGTGGCGGTTATTCTGTGTCTCTGTAAGGTATCATTGGCCAATTTTCTTCCAAATGGCTCTCTCTACTTCGTGGTTACTAAATGTTATTAACGAGTACCTGTGTGGCTTTTGCAAGCTCGTTATGTGTTTTCCGCCATGTGGTGCAGTGCGTCGAGGTGCAGTTGATGTGCGATATAATTACACTCCTCTTGTACCGTTTAGTTAATTCACGTTCTACATTCAAGCAAAGGTCAGGATTGGGGGCTTTGACATATACATTGGTAGTTATCGCGTCATTAATGTTTGTAGTTAAGGTACATACCTCCGTTTTCTTCATATATATATATATATATATATATATATATATATATAGAAAGAAAGAGAGAGAGAGGGAGAAAGAAAGAAAGAGAGAAAGAGAGAGAGAGAGAGAAACAGATAAACAGAGAGAGAGAGAGAGAGAGAGAGAGTATATATATTTATATATAAATAAATTATATTTTGCCAAAGTTTGGGTATTCAACAGAGACCATCTTCACCGACCAAGCATCTAATAAGATACAAAAGAAATCTCCCTTAATGCAATTCCATACTATTACAAATAATCAAGTGAATAAGTAAAAGGTAATAAAATATATGAATAGAAAATTTCAACTCTAAAAGAGCCTTTAAATCACAACAACGGATAAGAAATTATTAAAGAGTATTCAAATAAATAAATATTAAATATTAACTAGAATGACCAAAAAGCAAAGGTTAAAAATGAATTAAAACACAAAGCTAAAAAATTTATGAAATATAATAGTTAACATAGTAAAACACATTTTAAAATGCAAGAGCAAGTAAAAAAATGAAAGATCGATAAAACTAGAAACAGAGACTGACCTTTACCATTGGGACTGTTAAGACATTTAGAAGGAAATAGCCAAAAGGAAAGGTCTGTTGGAGTGAGTTTTGTTGGATGGTTGAATGTGTATTAGTTTATGTTGTAAACAAATTAAAGGAATATGAGTACTCATCTATTTTTTAATTAAGCTGCCGTTTAAAAAATATATTGATGGTTGTTTTCTTATCTTCAAGCACAAAGACCACACCCGTTTATTTTCAATTACTAAAATGATAAACACTAAAATATCAAATGCTCAATAGAAACAAGAACAGGAAAGAAAATCTCCTTACCGATGTCACCATTACAAAAGTTGCCTCTAACTTCAATACTTCAGTTTACAGTAAACTGAAACTTCATGCTCAATTCTTGAGCAGCACAAACAACACAATTCAAACTAACCATCATTAAAAGCCGTAAAGACAAAGCATACAAAATTATCTCATTGGATTTCATTCAATTCTGACACATAATATTTGAGGAACGTTTTCAATTCAGTTTTTCCTGATCATTTATTTGACAACCTATCCTGGGATGGGGAACCTGCGGCCGTCTGGACCATCAGGTGAGGCCTTCTATGGCCTTTTGATATATATTTCTTTTTTGAAATTGAACATTTTGTCTAAAATCTTTATGTACACAAAGAGTCAAAAGGAAAGCTATGTGTGTAGTGATGTCAGTCCCAAAGATTGGAAACATTTTTCATAAATTCAGAGAAACTAAACTTAAAGCGACCTCTATATAAAGGCAATGTTTTCGTTTAAGCTACACTAGGCTAGTGGGAGTGAATGATGAGATGTATGATACAGGAAGAGTTCCTGTCTCGTCTACCTCCTCACTGTAGTCTGTGCTACTCCGAATAACTACGAGGGGCGTTCAATAAGTTTTTGCGAATCAGGAGGGCAAAAGAGAGGAAGGGGGATGGCTGTTTGTGGGGGTGTTAGGATAGGTTGTGACAAGTCAAGACCAGCAGCCGCACGCTCCTACCTCGTCTATATAAGAAGCAGTAGCTGATCGCAGATCTTCACTCACAAATTTTTCAACAATGGAGAAGGTTGAGCACCGCGCAGTGATCAAATTTTTGACCAACGAAGGCAAGAATGCAAAAGAGATCCATGAACGCATGGTTGCAGTGTACACCGACACCGCCCCTTCCTATGCAACCATTGATCGCTGGAATAGGGAGTTCCGCCATGGTCGTGAGTCCCTTGAAGATGACCCCCGTCCAGGAAGCCCATCATACGTGACCAACTAGGACAATGTGACCCATGTAGAGAGGATGATACCCAAAAATCGACGGATGAAGGTCGAAGAAATCGAGCGACAACTTAAAATATCACATGGAAGTGTTATAAACATCATCCACGACAATTTGGCTATTACCAAGGTCTCTGCCCGTTCGGTCCCTAGAAACCTCACGTCACATGATTGACTTCAACGTCGTCAAAGTCTACAAGGCAAGAGTTGCACAAGATGCCCTGTGCGAGTGCAGATTGAAGGAGCTCAACCATTCCCTCTATAGTCCAGATTAAGCCCCTAGAGACTACTTTTTATTCCACCAGCTCAAGGCTGCACTGCGTGGACGCCGGTTTGGGGACGATGAAGATGTCCAGTCGCTGTACAGGAGTGGATTGAACAGCAGTCGGGAGATTTCTGGTTGTCGGAAATTCGAAGCCTCAGGGTCAAAGGGCGCAAGTGCATTAAAGTCGAGGATAGTTATATTGAAAAATAATAAAACACTTTTCCTCATATCTCTTTTCCTTATATCTGAATTGCAAAACTTATTCATCACCCATCGTACGTACTCTACTCAGTAATTGTGTTGTCGTGGATTACTTCATACCGACTTGTTTTGTGAGACTGAGTTAGTTTCTGCAACAATTAGGTAATGATAAATAATAATAATACTAATCACAGAAAAAAACCTAATCTATATTGTTGTTGTTATAATAATAATAATTATAATTATTATTACATGGTTGTGGATGCAGGTTTATCGATGTCATGTCTAAGACTGTTTTGTCTGGCTCAGTGTGCGGATGGCATTACTAATTCAATATAAACCTCTTTTATGGCTTTTCAGAATAAACACATTTCTTTTTGGCCCACAATTTTGTCAAAAAAGTTAATACGGACTTTGAAAGTAGAAAACAGCATCTTTAATGAAGAATCGGAACTGCAATATTTTTAGTGAATACTGGAGGCAAAATGTCTTGCTTGCTTTGTGATAGTGCAATTGTAACAGTTAAGAAATTAAATACACAGCAACACTATGCTCTTCATAAAGACAATAAATGTACCAAATTAGAACGTTAGCCTCGAAAGATAGCACTTCAGTAACTGAAAGATTGAAAACAGAAGCAAAGACAATTTTTCCAGTCTGTCTTACATCAAGGGAATACTACGACAGAAGCTAGCTATAAAATTGCATATTTGCTTGGAAAAAAAGTAAGCCATTCAGCGGTGCAGAACTCATAAATGTATGTATTTTAGAAGTGATAGGATGTATAGATCCTGATAAAGTTAATAAGTACAATAAGGTGACTCTTTCAAGAAGGACTAACACAAATCGACAACATGAATTGGCCTGCAATGCAACAGAACAATTGAAAATATAATAAAAAAGAGAATATATATTACTCAATAGCTTTGGATGAATCAACAGATTCCACTGCAGCACAATTATTGTATTAGGTTGAGAAATAAGGTTTTGCGGGTTTTTTTTTAATGTTGTGTTGATTTAAGTTTTGTTGACGTGATTTGTGCACATATTAAGCAACAATAATAAATAATAAGAGCAAAATTTGCAAAGGTTAGGCTACGTCTTGAAGTTGAGTAATGAGTCATTGCGGTTTATTTAAAAGTTGTGTTAATTTAATTTTTGTTTTGTACCCTTAATATGGAATGTCAAGTTGAAAGAAAGGCGCATTTTCGACACTTGTTGTTATTTATTTTTAATCGAGACGGGAACAATGCAAACGCAGCCAAAGCTCGTTGCGATATTGGGGCTGTGTACGGAGAAAATGCTTTATCAGAAAAGACAGCTCAATGGTGGTTTTCACGTTTCAAAAACGGTCATTTCAATCTTAATGACGAAGACCGTTCTGGTCGCCTCATTAAGTTGGATGAAGATCGATTAAACGACCTTCTTCATGAAAATACTCGTTAATCAAGTAGAGAATTGGCTGTACAATTGGTGTGTGATCAGAAAACTGTAGTCAATCACCTTCATTCGATGGGGAAATTTAAAAAACTCGGTGCATGGGTTCCGAACGCTTTGACCGAAAGCAACAAACTTTAACGCTCCACGATTGCCGTAGGTTTGCTTACTCGTCACAAGGCTACTCGTGGATATAAAGACAGATTTCTTCACCGCATCATTACTGGCGACGAAAAGTAGGGTGTTTATGTCAACATGAACCATCGAAAACCATGGCTTAGCCCCAATAAAAAAACACTTCCGCGATTAAAGCAAGGACTTCAGCCACGAAATACAATACTGTGTGTGTGGTGGTAAGGTGAAGGCATAATTCTTAATGAGCTCCTTGCCAATAACGAGATTTTCAATGCAGAACTCTACGTTCAACAAATATATCGGATCGTAGAAGCTAATCGTGAAAAGCGACCTCATCGACGTTATGGAGTCCTTCTGCAACACGACAATGCTCGTCCTCACATTGCCAATATGACAAAAGACGCCATCCAAACGATTAAGTGGGAAATCCTGCCGCATCCTCCATATTCACGAGACTTGGCTCCATCGGATTTCCATCTGTTCCGATCGCTCTCCAACAATTTGCGCGGCGTTTCGTTCAATACTGATGTGGAATTAAGAACCTGATTAGACGAATTCTTCGAGTCAGAATCCAGAGATTTTTATTTCTGAGGCATCGAAAAACTAGTTGAATGTTGGGAAGAGGTCGTAAATAACGACGGAGAATATATTATTGATTAAATTGAATATTGATATCAATTAAAAATGAAGTTTTTCTAAAATTGTTAATGGTAATGAATAAATTTGATAAAATCGCAAGAACTTATTCCTCAACCCAATATTTTCTTCGTGCCATAACAGATGATTTTTAATTATACGAGTATGAAGAATTGCTTGCTTTAGGCACCCTTAAAGGAAGGAGACGGGGGATAGATATTTTTAACAACTTCAAAGAGCAATGTCATAAAATAGGACTAAATTATACTAATTTGGTAAGTGTATGTACTGATGCTGCCCCAGCTATGATGACTAAAAATGAAGGATTTATTGGAGATCTTAAGAGAGAAACCCAAGAACCAAATTTACTTATTTCTTTTCATTGTATTTTGCATCAGAAAAATCTCTGGGCAATTTCTGTAACTTTAAATGACACTTTGCAAAAGGTTATAAACATTGTTAACTATATTCGAGTGAATGCCTCAAAGCATCGTCAATTTCGAAACATGCTGATGATGGATGACGAAGTAATTAGTTTAGATTTGCCATATCACTCAAAAGTACTCTGGTTGTCGCAACCAGAGTAAAAACTTTGTCTTTACGAAGGCAAATTATTGACTTTTTCAAAGAAAACAACGAGTATTGTGATGTGACGTGACAGGTAAACAAAATGAGTTAAACATTTCATTGCAAGGCAGAATAAATGTATTTATGATATGTGGCCAAGATTTCAGGAATTTAGAATGAAATTGTTGTATTTCAAGTCCCTTTTGGCTCAATCAAAACTGTCAGGAGAGCACTTTCCCCAGCTTACCAAGGTAATGAGTGAAAATGAAGATATCTATGGATATTTTGAAGAATATGAGTCGGTTTAGGCACATTGATAGAAGAATACAATAAAAGATTCAATGATTTTGGAAAGCATAACATCACTCTGAATCTTGCTTTCAACCTCACTTAGTTGATGTATCAGAGGGTCCTGAAGGGTTATAAATGGAGCTTATTGAAATGTCTGAGAATAATAGACTGAAGTCTCTGTTTGACAAGAGAGAAATCCCGTCGAAATTTGGAAAAACGCGATAGGTTATCCTCGTCTTCGTGAACATGCACGACGACTGATTTCCTGGTTTTCTTCAACATACTGTTGTGAATCCATATTATCGTACTTGGCGCAAATCAAGAATTGACTAAAAACACAGTTGACAGAGGAACATTTGAAGGACCTATTGAGACTAAGAACCACTATGTTAGAGCCTGATATCAAAATGCTTTCTCCACTGAAGCAAACTCAACGAAGTCATTAATTTGTATAAAAAATGTACATGTTTGCCTACTATATATTGAATATGTGAAAATGTTATATTCTCGATGTTTATATGATATCTTTTTATGAGATTATTGTTCCTTTACTTGTTCCTTGAATACAAAGAACCTTTTTTCTTAATTAAAATAATTTGAAAATGTCATTGCTTTCGATATTATTCATTTACTTATTATTTTAAAAACTTTTTACATAAATAAATATTTGAAAATTCTACGTTTTCAATATTTTTCATTTACATATTACTTGTATAAAAAGTACTTAATTAAATAGAAATATTTGAAATTATTATGCTTTCGATTTCTATTAAACTGTCTTTTTTATTAGATTACTAAATTTTTTTTCTATGCGACCTTTATGAGTGATGATGAATTGTAAGATGGCCTTTATGCACCTAAAGGTTCCCTCCCCCATACCTAACCTAAAATTTTTTGAACATTTCGCAATTATATTCAATAAAATTTTACACTTACCTAATACCAATTATCCCAATAAATTCTACATCCTATTTCCTTAAGGAAACATGAGTATATATATATATATATAAATATATATATATATATATATATATATATATATATATATATATATATATATATATATATATATATATATATATATATATATATATATATATATATATATACCAGGCCATTGCTTTGCTACTAAGATTAAAATTTAAAATCTCAAAAAAGGAGACACGGTTAACTTTTTATGAATTTTCTGAACTTCGCTAATTATAACCATCGCCATCTTTCTCACTTCATCACTAACTCTATAATTTAAGAAGGGATTTTTTTTTAGTATTTGAATAATAATTTTATCTTAGTTTGGTTATGACTTTTTTTTAGCAAAGTGATTTCTTATAATTCTTTTATAATATAAAAAAAAAAAAATGGTGAAGTTCAGAAATAAATATAAGTATCGAAATTTTGTGAATTTTTTAAAACCTGAAGAATGACACATGGTGAAGTTCAGAAAATTTATCCATGGCTGCTTTTTTTTCGATTTTAAATTTTAATCAGAGTAGTGAAGCAATTGCCTAGTATATATGTATATAAATCTCTGATCTGTTCTTCTGTTCGACCGAAGGAACGGAAGCGCTGGGTTTAGCACGTCGTGGGCTTAGCAATGTGATAAATTTAAATATTTAAAATAATGGAACCGCGACCGTTTTGGGTGGTAACATGGCCGGAGGAGCAACTTTTTTTCAAAATTTTGATTAATTTTTTCGGCACTTAGAATTGGCCCATTCCTTTTTGTTCTTCCACGTGTTGTGGCACTTGTGCCTGCATCCATTTGAGCAGCATTGGCTTAGGTGAAGTAGATCCTTGGGCAAAGACGAATGTATTGTCTACAAATAAATGTTGTGATATAGCATTGGTTAAATAATAATTTGTAAAAATATAAGAATTTTAACATGTATCTTGCTTAGGATTTTTATTTTTTTTTACCCAGTTAACGCCGCGTACCTCTGCAAGTATATATATATATATATATATATATATATATATATATATATATATATAATAATGAAAATTAATGCAATATCGCAAAAAAGATGAGGAATTGAACCACATTCTCCGAAGACAATTTAATTCATAACAGTTTCGGTGTATCTCACACCCTTTTTCAACTGACACTGGGCAGAAAATATAAGAGAAGTGCATATAAGCATAACACAAGATCCCCTCTTTTTCCCCCAATCCCTTACTTGTGGCTAATCTGGGGGGAGGGGGGGTTAGGCCTGAACATATTGAAGGGCTGACATTTAACTATTTTGTTTATATGCTTTCTTATTACAGGATTAAAAGAAAATTAACCCTCAGATAGATTTAAATTAGGAACTGACGATATCAAGCTCGATTCTACGATTCTTCTCTTAACATAGTTAGCCGATTTAAATACCATTTTACTTCCATTGAAATCGATCGAATGATTCGAGTCTCTAACATGGCAAAATATTCCACTGCTTTCACTGCCCACTCTAATATCTCTTTTGTGTTTGTACAATCTCTTGTCTAGATTTCTCCCCGTTTCCCCTATATAAACTTTATGGCAATCGTTGCATGGTATTGCATATACTCCTATGTTATGATGTTCTTTGGGTTTTCTAGCCATCATCAATTGGTTTAAGGAATTATTATATTTAAAGGTTAGATTAATACCCGCTTTTCCAAATATGTCCTTCAAACTATTTAATTTATTATTAAATGGCAATGTTATACATTTGTTCAAGTCATGAGTGCGGGAAGGCTTATTACCATAGAATGTTTTCCTAGCTGCAAAATGGGCAGACGATATGAACCAATCGGTGTAATACAAATTAGAAAAAATGGTCCTGATAATGACAATTTCTTCATCTAAATAGGAAGGATGACATATTTTGTATGCTCTAAGGAAAAGGTTAGAAATTACCGATTTTTCAACAGTATTATCGTGAAGCGAAAAATAATGTATACAGGCATTCGAGTGTATAGGAAACCAACCCACTCGAATGCCTATATACATTATTTTTCGTTTCACGATAATATTGTTGAAAAATCGGTAATTTCTAACCTTTTCCTTAGAGCATACAAAATATGTCATCCTTCCTATTTAGATGAAGAAATTGTCATTATCAGGACCATTTTTTCTAATTTGTATTACCCCGATTGGTTCATATCGTCTGCCCATTTTGCAGCTAGGAAAACATTCTATGGTAATAAGCCTTCCCGCACTCATGACTTGAACAAATGTATAACATTGCCATTTAATAATAAATTAAATAGTTTGAAGGACATATTTGGAAAAGCGGGTATTAATCTAGCCTTTAAATATAATAATTCCTTAAACCAATTGATGATGGCCAGAAAACCCAAAGAACATCATAACATAGGAGTATATGCAATACCATGCAACGATTGCCATAAAGTTTATATAGGGGAAACGGGGAGAAATCTAGACAAGAGATTGTACGAACACAAAAGAGATATTAGAGTGGTCAGCGAAAGCAGTGAAATATTTTGCCATGTTAGAGACAAGAATCATACGATCAATTTCAATGGAAGTAAAATGGTATTTAAATCGGCTAACTATGTTAAGAGAAGAATCGTAGAATCGAGCTTGATATCGTCAGTTCCTAATTTAAATCTATCTGAGGGTCAATTTTCTTATAATTCTGTAATAAAAAAGCATATAAACCAAATAGTTAAATGTCAGCCCTTCAATATTTTTAGACCTACCCCCCCCCCCCCGATTAGCTACAAGTAGGGATTTGCTGAAAAAGAGGGGATCTTGTGTTATGCTTATATGTACTTCTCTTATATTTTCTACGCAGTGTCAGTTGAAAAAGGGTGTGAGATACACCGAACTGTTCTGAATTAAATTGTCTTCGGAGAATGTGGTTTAATTCCTCATATATATATATATATATATATATATATATTGGAAGTAGGACATTTTTTATGCAGGATTCATTAAAGTCCACAGCGAGGGCTGCATTGTTTATTTTAAATTGCAGCTTCTTTGAATTTTTCACTATAATTTCAATTGAATTTTTTTTTTAAATTTGCATCCTCTTGTATACACGTATTCTCCAAAATTATAAAATTATTAACTATTTGTTTTTAAAAATAAGAATCCAGTCTTAAATTATACGTTAAATTCTACATAAGGAATAAGTCTTACATTTAAAGGTTAGCTGATTAGTGGGTTATCTCATGATTATGTTCAAAATATTTCCTATATATATTATCTTTAGTATTATGTTTGCCATTCTGCCCTCAAGATGGCCTACTACTATGTCGAAAGACGTCAAAGCAAATAAAGTCATGCTTCTTCCGAGTAATTTTCCTCGCCTAGAGCCATCTTTTAAAATTATAGTTAAAGCTATAAGGAAGCTGTAATTTAAATTAAACAATTCAGCCCTCGTTATAGGCTTTAATGAATCGTATTTATATATATATATATATATATATATATATATATATATATATATCTCAAGTCAATATACTTCATAAATTCTTCCTAACAATACCGTTACTTTTATGTGAACTATATAAAGAAATTCGAAGAATTCTTATAAAGAAAGGAAGTAAAATTATTCAGTGCTCATCTTAGACATGCGTACGCCAACCATTCATTAATTTCGAAAAGATCAAATTAGGAAAATGATAAACTCGTAGAATTATTTCATGTAGCATTTATTTATTATAATAGATACAATTATTTCGTCACGGTATTTAGAATTTCGAGAAAATAACGCCAGGAAACTTACCATAAACTTAGAAAAAACAATAGAAATCTGCATATATATACTTTTCCAAATACGCACGCATTTACCAGTCCATATTCGCCTACAATTACGAACTAAGACCAACAAAGCCGGGATTGATAATGGGATCGGATCCCATATAAGACGACCCTTTCTACTTTCCTGTTTCCAGCTTAGAGCGAGAAAGAGGAAATTAATGTCACCGCTTCGCATCTGACATTTGAATATATTTTTTGTCACATCTAAGAAATAGAGGAAAAAATTTGTTTAAATGGACATGTAGTTCTGGAAACATAAAATAAACTCTTGCCAAACTTTTTCTCGTCGTCTGGAAAAGCCAATTTGGACGGGAGAGAGGTTTAGTGATTCAAAGATTCAAAGAAAATGGCGGATTGAAAGAAATAGTGAGGATGACCCAAGTAGCATGAAAAAGGGCTCACACCACATGAGTACAGTGAATAATGAATTTCACTATACAGGTAGCATAAAGAAGGGCTTACACTAAACAAATTAATTGAAAAGAGGTTTTCATTACCCAAATAGAACGAAAATGACTCATTCTACACAAGTACAATGAATAAGGATTTTCTCTAAAGAAGTAGAATAAAGAAGAGCTCACACCATTCAACTAGAGTGAATGAGCCTAGCGCTAAGTAGAATGAAAAGGGCTCATACCACAAATACAATAAATACGGGCTTTGACTACCCAATAAAGTGAAATGCAGAAGGGCTTTCACTGCCCCAAATGATTTGATACTAATATATATATTTTTTTTTTCATTCGTTTTTAAAAGTTACGTGATAGGAATATTTATTCTAGTAATTAAATTATTGCATTTTTGTTAAAAAGTCAGCATTTTTTTCTGTAGACGGTGAGTTCCTGCCTTTGGAGCTTTGCTATTCGACCAAAAGGGTAATAGGAAGACAAATGTGAGTTGAATGAGTGATTTTGTATAATAGTCATCTATTTCGTAATTTTGGGGGTATAAATAAATGCTTGAATACTTTTCAATTCCAGATATAAATCTTCTTACCAAAGTAAAACGTGCAAGTATTTTTGCTCTACGAAAGTGGCCTGAAAAGTAAATAGACATTTGTCATTGTATCAATCAGTAGCATATTTACGATCATTAAAGACAATAAAATAATCGGTTACACTGCTGTGAAGATGTTTTCTAGACGCACAAGAACTTTTGATGAAAGACAGGATCTAATGGTAAGGTCCAAGATCAAGGATCGGGTTAACACTAGTGCGAAACTCGCTCACGATTAGAAAGAAGCAGGTGTAAACGCTTCAGCACGCACATATTCGCAGAAACTTTTCGATAAAGGTGTCAAGTCGAAAAGGGCTGGAAAGAAGCCTCAGCTCACCAAGGAGAAGATTACGGATAGTCTTCACTTTTGTCGGAAATATAAATAATGGAGTGTTAAAGAGTAGGGCCTAAGTGATATTCTACGACAAGGCTCCCTTCCACTTGTTTGGGGCCTCTAGAAGATTCCTAGTTATGAAGATAAATGATAATCGCTTTAAACGGTGAAGCATCCGGACATATTCCCTGTCTTTGGGTGCTTGTCATCTGAGCGAACTCTAGCACTCTTAATTTCGCCGAAGAAAATTGCCATATAGTCAAATGGTACCAAAATGTGTTTCATCAGCAACTCTTTCCAACAGTTCAGGACCAATTTGGGGTTGATAATTGTATTTTTAGCATGAGGGCGCACATTTCCACAACCTAAAAGCAATATAAACTTTTTGGCTCAAGATAATATCGAACCTTTTGGAGTTTGGCTCGAGAATTGGCCAGATTGAACCTAATAGAGAATTTGTGGGCGATAATCAAACTGGCGGTTAAGAAAGCGAAACCATATAATTTTGACCAGATGCGAGTACTTATTGAAAGGAGCAATATTATTCAAAATCTCATCACAAATTTGATCTTCAGACTGGCCGAACAAATTGTAGTTGTCATGGAAGACAGGGGAACTCATTGTAAATATTGACTGCGTGCATAATTTGACTGTATTTATTAATAAAATATGCTTGGGATCTTAATTTTGGGAAGGGCTTTGCCACAAAATTACAATAAGGAGGGCTTTCATCCTCGACCTAGATGAAGCAGGATTTTAACTAAACAAGTTGACAGAGGCAGGACTTTTAACACAAAAGTAGACTGTAAAGGCCCTTACGACCTAATTAGAATAAAAAGAGATTTACATCCTAAATAGAATGAAAAAAGTGTTTCTCCGCTCACGTAGTAAGAAGAAATCATCACAAAGTATAATTTGGAAGTGTTTACACTACCTGCGGTGACTGAACAAGCAATGTAGGATGAAGAGGTCACTCATAAGGCAAGAAGAATGAATGAGGGCTTTCATTGTACAGGTAAGAAAAACATTGACGAAGCAGGAATAATGGAAAGGGGTTTACACTGTCTAATTAGAATGAAGAAATTCTTTCACTACTCAAGTAGACTGAAGAAAGGCTTTTAACTGCCATGTAAACTGATGTAAGCCTTTCCAAATCAATTTAACTGTGATGGGCTTTCATTTTCGAATTGGATTTAGTAAGAGGCTTCATTCTTTAAGTAAATCGAAGTGCTTTCAGCACCAAAATAGAATGAAGGCAGGTTTTTGCCAAACAAGAAAATTGATAAAGGGCTTTCCTCACCCAAGTACATAGACTGGGAAAAGTTATCACCCAAGTGAACGCAAGAAAGGCTTTCATCCTTCAAGTAGACTAAAAGAGAACTTTTTAATCCTATTAGAATGGTTTTCATCCCTTAAATCAGAGGCGAATGGCTGAAATCATCCACTAGAAGCCTTGCTCATATTGAGGGAAGTGACTCTCTCTCTTAAATATATCACTACATTTTCCTAATTTTAACTCATAGTAAACCCGTTTTCAATATTTAACCCCTTTATAAATTAAATTATTTCATACCGAAAAAATAAGTGACAAAATTATAAAGTTAAGTGTTATGACAACTGATATCAAAGGGAAGAATTTCGATTGAAATCGCTTCCCTTAACCCTAAGAGCCAAAAATATTTTGCATTGCGATTTATCTGGAAGCGTAACATCAGATATCCATGCAGGAAGTGGTGGAACACTTTCAGGATAGTAAAAGAGTACATGGTATATATGCTTTCTCGTGAGTGGGCATATTTTGTGTACATGGATGTTCAGGATAGTGTACACGAAGCGATCAAACGCCTAGTCACCTTAATTAGATTAAGGGAGTAAAACTAATCACTTAACCCCCAAATAATGCTTAATATACGAGTAAGCTTGAGTAAGCACAGATGTGCTTTGTGATACGCATCAAGCGTCAGTCGTCTCCCGAAAATTCTCCTAATATTCTTATCCCTATTCTTGCTCAACTCCTTCAATTTTGAGAATTATTATGGTTTCAACCCTCTCAACGCGGTTGACAGCTCACCTTCAAGACGGAGCGATAGAAAGGCACGTTCACTCCCATGGGACTGTCTTGAAACGCGAGGAACTAATGAAGAACACCTCGATCATCATTAGGTTGACAGATCAACTAAGGTTAAGAATGGCCGAAGCCTTAATTATACAAGCAAGGAAACCGGCAATATACGTGCAGCTCCAGCAAAGAGACCGTACTTCCAACATCTCGACGTCCCCGATTGAGCGCCATTAGAAGAAGCACGCCCCGACACTTAATTCCGTTTTTAGCGCATAGTGTCCCCGTTCCCCGTCTTCCATTTATCCTTGCCCCCTTTACCTAAAATTTAGATATAAAATCTCACCCTTCCCCTCATATACGTTTTTGTAACATATAGTTTTCCCTTTAAAATTTTCCTGTGCCATAATTAACCAATTTTTGTACTCTTATCGATAGAGAAAAAATCCGTCTGAAGGGTTTAAAATATTCCTGTGCCATGATTGGCCAATTTTTGTACGCTTCTCGATAGAGAAAAATGAATATATACTGTAACATATTGTCGATTATAGTTCAAAAATAAAATAATTAAATAAATACAAATAATATATATATATATATATATATATATATATATATATATATATATATATATATAAATATATATAAGTTTATCTCTCTTAAAATAAGCACAATATTAAGGAGAAAAAAAGAAAAAGAAAAAAAAGATAGAAAGAAAGGTTGCAAATTATGTACAAAAGAAAAGCTTGAATGCGTTAAAACATAAATTAAAATACACACAAAAATACAAAATACAGGATTGAAGGTCATAAAAGAAAGGGAAAAAGAAAATTAAACAAATAAAAGCGTAGCCCTCACTACCAGGGCAAACCGTACAAACTCTCTTCACCCATAACCTATCATCTTATCTTCCACGCTAATCTCTTCCTAACTATTATTCATCATAATCATCATTATAGATCGTTTTATAGTGAGTCAGGACAAGATCGTCGTCAGAGAATCTTCAACCGGGTAGAGGAGGAAAAGTTTAGTGAAATATTTCCCCAACCCCGAACGTTTTCCAAAACTGAATATCAAACAAAGCTGACTAGCCTAACACACCAGTACACCTAGAACTGGCAGAAATCAGCCTCAAGCGTCTATCCCGAGGGACTCCCTGGTGACTGTCACAGTATTCCTCAGCTGAGAGGCGGCGGACTGATTGGAGATTCCTCCTGTTTCTGCTGCTCTCGGCAGCAGGATAAGACTCTGGTGGACTGATTGGAGATAACTCCTGTTTCTACCAGGGCCGTAGTGGTGGCAGTCTCGGGACCCCTAAACCTGTACCACCCTGCCTCAGAGGAATTATAAGGAGAGCTGGACTGATTCGAGCTTTCCCTTGTTTCTGGCTCTCCTCGATCGAGGCTGCCTGATTGGAGATTTCTCCTGTTTCTGTCTCGACTAGATCAATTAAGGCGTTTAGGTGGTGAGAGCGAAAAAGCATCTCGACTAGATCAGAGAAGATCTTTAGGAGAAGAGAGTGAAAAACATCATTGTCGGAGAATCTAAAACCGGGTGAAGGAGGAAAGGTTTTAGATAAAAATTTCCCCTACCCCGAGCGTTTTGAAAGCCTGGCTATTGAACAGACTTGATCAGCCTAACACACCAGTATACCTAGAACTGGCAGTACTCAGCCTTAATCATCTACCCCGAGGCGCCCCCTGTTGATTGTAATACTATTCCCCTAGCTGAGAAGCGGCGGAATGATTGGAGATTCTTCCTGTTTCTGCTGCCTCTCGAGAGTGGGACAAGGTCCTGGTGGACTTATTGTGGATACCTCCTGTTTCTACCGGGGCTGTAGTGGTAGCGGTCTCATGACCCCTGTGCCTATACTTCTCTGCCTCATAGATCTAATAAGGACAGCTGGACTGATTTGATATTTCTCCTGTTTCTTGCTCTCCTCGGTCGGGACGGACTGATTGAAGATTTCTCCTGTTTCTCTTAGGACTAGATCAGTGAAGGCCTACAAATTAATGAGGAGACACCGTCGCCATGAATGGTAAGGGGGGGCTGCTGGACTTTCGAGTCCCACTGAAACTCATTGGTAACGAAAAACCTGACAAGGCGGAGTTATTTGTAGCCATTTTTGACAAGCTTAGAATTGGCCTTAAACGTCTAATCGAAACAAACAGAGGATATACAGTCATCTGCCACAGGCAAGATGACCTAGGGAAACTAACCACAGCGGAAGGCACGAAAGAGCTGGGCAAGATTGGACTAGAACCATGGTAATCTGCAGCAATGGCAGCAAGGTAGGCGATCACATGCAGAAGACTGGACCTATGGGTGTGAGAAAGATCAGCTGAAGCCATCAAGGAAGAGATCGAAAAGAACCATTAATGGGCTGAAGTGACAGAAGTAGTCAAGTTCCGAAACACCTCTCATGTCTTCAAAGTCATCTTCACAAACACGGAAATGGCAGCCAAAGCTAAGGAAACAAACCTAAAACTGTTCTCTATGATAATATCCACTGAGCAAGTTGAGCGGGAAAGATTCTTCGAACTTACAACATGCTTTAATTGTTACAAGGTTGAAGATCATTCAACCAGCTCCTGCTCAGACTCTTGGAAAGCAAAGATCTGCTCCGAGTGCGCGCAAACAGGACACGACTGGATGCACTGCGTTATCGACCTAAAAAATGTGCATTAACTGTGCGAAGAATAACCGCACCCTGAGCATGCAGTGCCCAATCAAGAAAAGAGAGCTAAGAAAGAAGAGAGAGGCAGCGGACAGACCAAAACAAACTTACGCCGCAACCGCTAAAATCCAAACACATCAGAACGTTACGCCGACACAACCTCAGATTGTATTACAAGTGACTGATGCTACCCCTACTAAAATGCTAGCATGCATTCTGCATCACATGTGGTAAACCTAGCATGTCCTGGTTCATTCAACGCTAAAATGAACAAGATGCTGTCGGAAAACAACATGGAAACGATCAAATTCTCGGACAATCCACAATCCCAAAAAGTCCTTTCGGCAACGTGCCCAAAGACAAAACCTGCACAAACAGCAGAAAGCCCAGATACTGGAAAAGCCCAGGAAATAACTTTAACAACGGCCCAACATCAACAAGCCGGCGCCCAGCACCTCAACCCAGCATGCCTAGGCAGAAGAAAACCATAAAAACCAAAGAACAACCAAAGATTCAGGAAGTTGACTCAGAACAGAAGGAGGGAGAGCTTGAGTTAGACGGCAGAGAAATCCGACTCGCCTTAGCTCTAAACTCACACAACATCCAAAAAAAGGGATCTCCACAGAGGACGTGGTGGCAGGAGTCAGGAAAGGACAAATCAAGTGGTGCTATAACTCCATAGTTACCGAAGAGACAATCAGAGCATCTCTAATTGCCTATAAATCTAAGCTCTACAACGAAATTTCAGGCTCTATGACCCAGCATTATATAAGGAACTAAAATCTGGCCGTCAAAATGCTAAAAAATAATATAGCCTAACGGGATAGCATATAAAACCCGGTTAACCATCTTGGCACAGAAGTGCAAGGATGGTAAAGCAATAAATACAAATTATTCAATGTCCATAGAGAATTAGATCCAGATGTTCTTCTGCTGTCAGAAACATGCATCAAGGACGAAGACAAACAGAAGATCTTTGGATATAATGTTCTACAAAAAAATTGCACAGGAGAGAGATTTGACGGTGGGCTAATAGCAGTAAAAAAGGAATTACAATTCAGACAAGGAAACCCTATGGATGAATCGACACTGTCGATAATCATAAGGTCCCCTATGAGTGACATAGAACTAAGCGCGAGTTGCCAGCCCCCACGCCGGTCATATGTGCCTTATCATGACATATACACTTTTTTCACAAAAGAGCACCCAGTTCTATTCGCTGGGGATCATAACGTTAGAAATAAGGCAGCGAGATACTCGTCTACAAACACAAGAGGTAGACTACTAGATCTCTTAACAAGAAGGGGCGTTGCAGAGCGCATTGGACCGGACTTTCCCACGTTTTTTTTCCTAGGGCCAGCCACCAAACCAGATGTCGTGCTCACGAACCCTAACCTCCCTTTTTATCAACTCATCACTCGAGGGCCACTAACACCAAGTGATCATTTGTCCATGCTGATTACTATAGCAACTTCCCCTATCTCAGTCCCAGTTATCACAGGAAAAGACTTTTGAAATGCTGATTGAGAATAATACAGGAGGGCGTTCCTAGAGGGTCTGCCTAATCTGAATGACACAACTGAGGAAGGTCTGGATGAAGAGTATCACACACGTAATATCTGATAATTTGCATTTTTTTCTGACGAGGGCTCTGACGTAATATAATAATAGGACCTTCGTTCGATTAATTGAGGCTGACACGTCATCCTAAAAATTCTAGAATTTTTGTTCGCTTTGATCGGCCAGTTTCCTGCTAGTTATTTAATTGAATATTAAAATTGGATTAATAATTATTGCGATTTTGTTATGAAAGAAAGTTATTTGTTATTTAGAGTTAAGAATTTTCATTATATGTTTATATAGCATTGGGGTTTTAAACCATCCATATTGATTATTGTTCCGTGGAATCGATGTCGAGGCCTTCACTTTTCACAGAAGACAGACCATTTTTTTCGTGCTTGGAGAAGAAAGTTGTGTTCAGGATCAGAGTGGATTTCGTGCACTTATTTTCCGGTTTCGTGTGTCTCGGAAGGCTATTGTGATTTAGGGCTATTGTGATTTAAGGCTATCGGGATTTAAGGCTATTGTGATTTAAGGCTATCAGGATTTGAGGCTATTGTGATTTAAGGCTATTGGGATTTAAGACTATTGGGATTTAAGGCTATTGGGATTTAAGGCTATTGTGATTTAAGGCTATTGGGATTTAAGGCTATTGTGATTTAAGGCTATTGTGATTTAAGGCTATTGTGATTGAAGGTTATTGTGATTTAAGGCTATTGTGATTAAAGGCTATTGTGATTTATTGACTAAGTGTAAGACAACCGGCGGGGTTGTACCCCTTTTGTATTTTAGTGCGGGATTACCGCGAGTGGTGTACCTCTCATGCATTTTTGGTAGGACAACCGTGTGTGGTGTCTTTGTTTTTGTGTGGCCCATACTATGCCTGATTTTGGGGGTCGTGAGTGACCCTTATTTTTCTATAAGCCTTCATATCTATGTATATGGTGGGTCATTGCGCGATGGTGCATTGTGGTCACGTTACCGGTGAGTGCTTCCCTTTGTGGCTCAACCTGCTTTCTCCATGGTCTCATATAGATAGGAATATCATATGTGCGTTATTTTTTTGTCTACATATTTGAGTTTTTGTGTCTTCTATACTCTAAATCTATTTATGTATTGCAAAATGCCATTCCATACCTCGATCTATCAAAGTTATAATTAATTTTAAGGTCTTTCCTATAATAATATAGTCTTTGAATATATCGGCATTTTCAAGTAAATTCATTATCAAACATTCGTAATGTCTATCTGTGATAGATTTAAATCACTGTTTTTGAATTAATTTGATTTAGAGTAAACTAGTTCATACTTTAAATAATTAGTCAAACTTGCACCTTTTAATACTATTAATGGGATGAATGTATATAAATATCTTTTGGGGTTTGCAGTACATCTGTAAGTATTCATTTATTAGTTTGAGGAAAGTATATACGACTATTTCGAATCAATAGGTAATTGTCGTAGCTGCCCATCAGATTTAAGTTAACAATTAAGTTTCTTTATTTTGGGCAATACCATTTCGTTCAAGAGCGAAACTCAACCTAGGACTGATCCCCTCTTTTCATTATATCCCTTTTTGTAAATAAAGTTTTGTTTTAAGTCGAAGCATCTTCTATCCTTGGCTATAAACTTTTTGGTTTGAAGAATCTGGGCATGTCACCTGATACCAGCTTGTGACAGGGCCACTAACACCAATGATCATTTGCCCATGCTGATCACTATAGCAACTGCCCCTTTCCCAGTCCCAGTTATCCTAAGGGAAGACTTCTGGAATGCCGATTGGGAAGAATACAGGAGGGCATTCCCAGAGGGTATCCCTGATCTAAATGACGCATCTGAAGAAGATCTGGATGAAGAGCTAACTGGTATTCGCGACTGCATCTCTAACGCCGATGCTATAGCTATCCCTATAACATCTTATAAAATTACCATGCCCACAAAAACCCACGCAAGAGGGAGTGATGCTACAGCAACGATTCTTCCGAGTCTACGAGACCATCCTCCACTTTGGCTACACCAGACCCATGGACTTTCGCTTCGTTCAGTTTCTCAGAAGTCAGCTGAATTCCACGCTAGGAAGAGAAATCAGAGACAAATGAAATAGTCTTATAGAAAAATTAGATACTGAGAGGAACCCAAACGTCTTTTAGAGGACCATCAACAAATTTAAACGAAATGCTTGCACCCTAAGCCAATCTGAAATCAAGCATGAAGGAACTACGGCGGTCACTCCCAGCGAGAAAGAGAAGCTGTACCGCGGAGTCTGGGAAACTGTCTTCAAAATATCAGACGAAGAAGAAGAAGACTCTGACCTAGACTTTGAGGACCAGGTTCTCTAGTATATGGAAAGGAGAGAAGGCAATTTAGACCCTTATAGAACTACATGCTTAAATAGGTTTCAAGGTAACTCTCAGGAAGGAAGGAGAATAACAATGGAGGAACTATCAAAACAAATTTTTTCATTCAAGTCTGAAGACATGGGGCTCAGCAAATTACCATCATGCATTTAAAAGAAGCTCCTAAGAAACTCAGGACCAGGCTGCTGAACCTATTCAACGCGTCTCTAGCAATGGGCTACTTCCCGGATATCCTAAAAACCTCTAAAATGATATTTATACCCAAACGAGAAAAACCATAAAACCAGGTCATGAATTACAGAGCCATCTCACTGCTGGAGATCGATGGGAAGGTTTTTGAAAAAAATTTCCACAGCAGACTGGCAAAACACCTAGAAGAAAAGAACCTAATGAACGAAAAACAACACGGATTTAGAGAGCACCAAGGGAAGGAGACATCAATAGCCCATATGCTGCAACAAGCGGTAGCATGATGAGCTAGATGTTGTTGGGTTGACATCGTTTGCAGGGACGGATATAAGGCATTCGATAAAGTTTGGATCGAAGGCCTGAATTATAAAATCTCAAGACTAAGACTCACGGCCCACTTCGAAAAGATCCTCTGTAGCCTTTTAAACAATAGGCGAGCGGTAATAGCCTTCGAAGGGTATACAGGGGAAGCCTTCAACCTCGCCTTCGGTGTTACACAAGGAGGATACCTTAGCCCCGCTTTCTTCTCCATTTACACGAAAGACATCCCTAAACCAAGCGACGGAAAAATACTAAACATACAATACGCGGATGATGTCACCCAAGTTGTAGTGCGGAGGACAAAGTCAGCAAGGCTGATGGCCAGAGCCACGGCAGCAGAAACCGACAAATCTCCAACTTTGAAAGACGCTGGACAATCCAAACAAATAGGTCTAAGTTATCTGCAACTGCAATAGGGAGAGATCGTACGTTCCGTTCAATATAGGAGACACCGGCATTGAATACGTTCCTCACGCTTTTATTCTCGGATACAGACTTTCCAGTACCGGAATGAACAAACACGTGAGCACCAAAACCGGATACATAAAAGCTGAACTAGACAAACTCCACTGATTTAGAAACCTTACAATAGCGAACAAGAAAAAGCTATACATCAGTTTGGTTAGATCCAAACTGGTGTACCCCAGTTTACCACTCAGCGCAGAATCTAACAAAAACATGTTGAAGCTTCAAAGAGTGCAGAACCAAGGACTTCGTTTCATCACTGGCACCTAGTGGTTCGACTTCCGGACCTCGACAAGCCTTCACGAGCAAACAGGAATTGAGCCTTTGAACCTGTATCTTTAAAAAAGAGGAAGAGACATTTAAAAGAAACTGGAAAGCATTCTCATCAACGATACACTTGACATCCTGGATCCAAACACCGAAAGAGCCGAGCCAACTCCAAGATTTAAGTGAATGAACTAAAAAAATATATATATATATATATATATATACAGATAAATATATATAATTTTTACATGTGTAAAAAAAAAGGTTCACGAAAAAATTAAGAATCAAAACAAATAGAGGTGGCCCGAACACCGGGCACCTAAACTAAAAATCTAATGCTTCTTTCATTTTCGCACTATTTTACCTCACTCCTCTTTTTCCCAACTTTCTCTAAAAAAGTTGAAAGTTGAAAGATTATAGATCATATGGAATTCGCCGCTCGGATCGCTGATATACCACGCGAGTCAAGCTTGGTAACTTCAGATCAGTTTGACCGAAGAAGGGACTGCTCAAGTACAAGAAGAGGACTTCATTTCCTTTCCTTTCATCTTTTGTCTCTTGCACCCTTTTTCCTACCACACCAAAATCCCCCTATTGCGAGGTACCTAAAAGAGAGTTATAATATTAATTTTTATACAGGCGCATCATCCTCAATGATCGCCTACCCCCCCTCCTCCATCACCCGTCTTTTAAGAGGGGAGGGCCCCCCCCTAAAAAAAAGGGAGGAATATAAAAGACTATCACTCAGGGTAGAATAAGGAAGACAGAAGCCGGAGAGAAAAGATCTCATCAAAACCCTCTACATCGACCTCAAAGTAGCCGTAACGAGGCTGCTCGACGTCCCCTACAGGTATGTGGCTCTCTGCCACAAACAGGAGGATGTGGAAAAATTGGTTTCCACGAAAGGAACAACGGCCCTAAACAAAATAGTTCTAACCCCAAAATTACATCCACAACTCCTGGCAAACTGGTCAATCATATGTAGAAAAGTTGACGAATACGTAGGAGCCCACACACCAGAAGAATTGACCACGGAGATTGAGAACGAAATCAAAACCTCAAAATTAATGACCTCATCAAATTCAGAAGCCACACACGTGTTCAAGATTGTGTACGCGACGACGGAAATGGCCAACAAAGCGCTCTCAAACGGGATTTTTGCATTTGGGATGAGAATCTATCCTGACAACATGGAACTGGAAAAATTCATTAATGTCCAAACATGTTTTCAGTGATATGCACTAGAAGATCACGTATCAAAGAATTGTCCCCCAAAGGGCTAGAAGATATGCTCCAAGTGCAGTCAAGTCGGCCATATCTTCAGAGAGTGCAATAAAAAAATAAAGAACTGCATCAACTTCCAGGGTTCTCACAGGACTATGGCCATAAACTGCCCCAAACGGAAAATAATCATGGAGAGAAAAGAACTGGAACAACAAGAGAAAACACAGAAACAAAACAACCTGACCTACGCGAGTGTTGCCAAATCCAACGTGGTAAAAAGTGCTCAAGAACCTAAAATCAACATTAATGTGAATGAAGGCACTGGCTTAGATATTCTAGCATGCATAATGTTTGCGCACGTGAACAATATCGCGGAACCGGGAACCTTTGCGATAACCCTAAATCTCCTTTTTGAGAAGAATGGAATACGCAAAATGTGGTTTCCCCCAAATCCTCCCTCGGCATTCATATACGGTGTCACAGCCGGGAAGACACTAAACGTCAAAGATATGATGTGTGTTGGAACAGAGACAGAAAAAAAAGAACAAGAACAGGCCAAAGAAACCAAACCAGAACAAAAAGTAAGGAAAGAAACCAAAAAAAGAAGAAGACGAAGAAAAACATCACACCGACGGAAACAGAAACGGAATGGACAACTGACTCCGAAGAAGACAACTTCAAAATGAATATCAAAGAAGGATGCCGGTACGAGGCCCGCGACTTCAATCTCAAGGTCTTCGTACATGAAGCATACCCCCTCCCAAGAAAGCTACAACCAATTGACGTAAAAAAAGGTATATAACGAGAGACGTGCAAGTGGACCTTCGTTGCTTAACAAGAACAAAAAACCATTAAAAAACTACTAGACGAAAATAAAATCAAAATCTAGCCCGATGACGTAAAGACATTAAGAAAAGAACTATTCGAAAGAGTAACAAGCGGGAAATGGACTAAAGGCAAAGAGGGAATCATCAAAGCTACCTAAACCAAGACAACTTTAAAGAAACATTAAATAAGTTATTCCTCAGCAATAGGATCAACCTAGAGCAAGAGGAACTGACTATCAAAACAAAAACGGACACATACTAAGGAAAAGTTGAGAAATCAATAGGAAAACGAAACGAATAACTCCAAGCTTAGAAAAAAGAAGACAAAGGCATGTTTGCCTCAATTAGTCACAAGAGACTAATACAAGAAAGATAAAGAAAAGAAATTAGAAGAAACAGACCGATAAACGGAAAAGATTTATAATAAGAAAATAATTACTCATCAACAAAATTAGAACTAACGCACTTGCAAAGGTCCCAATCCAACTTAGAAGAAAAGTGAAGTTAAAGAACTTACAAGCCAAAGTAACCAGCCAGTAACCTGGCAACTAATCATCTTCATACTCATCACCCATTTTTTAATCAACCTCCCTCAACCCCCTCCCCACAAAAAAACCTCTCATGCTATCATCCTCTCTCTTCCCATACTTCTCTCATTTATATTATAGATCATATAGGGATCCTACTTACCATCAACAGGAACCCTCTGCAAGTTCCAGCACCAGTCAGAAAAGACTACAGAAGAGCAGACTGGGCACAGTACGCGGATCTTCTCGAGGCCTACCGTCCACCAAATCTGGACGAGGCAATTCTCGACGAGATAGACGAAACACTCAAGAACGTTGGTCTAATCGATAATTTAACGAGCTAAAAAAATAAATTATTAATGAGATTTGTTTTTCATGGGATTATTTTTTATACTGTGAGAAAAGTACAAACGATATAGTTTATATTTTTTTATTATTTTGTGAGACAAGTGTTTGTTGCAAAATAAGGTAAAACATATCAACATACTCGAAGGTTCACTCATATATGATTATTTAAATAATGTTTAGACTTCCCTAGGATTTGGTGATTAGTTGTTTTTGATAGATAGGCAAAGATAACGGGGTATGCATGGATACCGTAAGGTCTATGAAATCTGAAGGGCTCATCCAGTTTATATTCCTCCATCATTTTAATCTATTCCACATATCTCTCGCTTCCTGACAGATCCCATGTTATAAAATTTCAGCTGGGACAGGCCATGTTTTTTCGTTACTAGCAAGAATTACCTTCTTCAGAGATTGATACTTCTTTGACTTACTTTTTTACTCCCAATCTACGCTATTTTTAGTCGCGTGCGAGTCTAAAAATATAACTATTCGGCCGATTCTACCGAAATTTGAAAACCTTATGTTATTTACATTCTGTTCCAAATGCGATAATTGCCAAAGTCCTCCCAAGTTTAGCCCAGCAATATTTTGCTTTTGCCATAACATCCTAACTATTCGGCCGATACTCTGCTAGACTAGACTAGGCGATAATATGCTATACTCTGCTAGACAAGCCTAGAATAGGCAATAGTATGATAGGCTATTATAGGCTTGGCTATAGTATGATGAGCTATGCTAAGATATAATGTACAAGAGTAAGATATATTATGCTAATTTAGGCTATAAAATACTATACTAGGATATCATATAGTATGTTAGGCTAGACAATACTAAGCTGTGCTTGACTAGGGTATGATAGGATATTATAGGCTATACTTGTCTAGGCTAATTAATGCTAGTTTAAGTTATACTATGCAAGGATAGGCTAACCTATGCTAAGAAATACTAGGCTAGATAGGGTTATACTATGCTAGGGTAGACTAAAGGATAATAGGTTAGGGA
The DNA here is from genome assembly GCA_963969495.1 of Ceratothoa steindachneri. Lineage (NCBI taxonomy): Eukaryota > Metazoa > Arthropoda > Malacostraca > Isopoda > Cymothoidae > Ceratothoa > Ceratothoa steindachneri. The sequence goes on from OZ018322.1 coordinate 10,166,714, forward strand.
GGGCTATGCTATGCTATGCTATGCTAGGCTAGGTAATACTATGTTAGGGTACGATAGGCTAGCTAACGAACGCTATAATAGGCTAGGGTATGCTATGCTATACTAGTAAGGGTATACTAGGCTACACTATAATATGATACGCTTGGATATTTTATGTTAGGTGTGGTTATGCTATGATAGGCTATACAAAGCTAGACTGTAGTATGCTATGCTAGACTCGGCTATCATATGCAAGAATATATTGGCTAGGCTCTATTAGCCTATTCTAGCTTGATTATACTAGGCTAGGCTAGGCTAATTTAGGCAAAGCTACTTTAAGCGACTCTAGGCTAGGCTCTGGCATGCAATACTAAGCCATACCTGGTTAGGCCAGGCTAGGCTATAGTATGCTCGGCTACACTAGGCAATGCTGCTCTAGGCAAGGCTATACTAGGCTAGGCTATAATATAATATACTAGGTTAGACTAGGGTGTACTAAGCTAGGCTATTTTATACTAGGATGCGATAGGCTAGGCTATAGTAAGCTAAGGTAGGATAAAGTAGGCTATGCTACATTATACTAAGGTAGCTAGATTGTACCAAGCTAGGCTAGGCTAGGTCCGACACAGCTAGACTATTCTATTTTAGGCTAGGCTATCCTATGTTTGGCTAGGCTTGGCTAAATTAGGCTGATACAGGGTAGGTTATAATATGCTATGTTTGGCTATGATATGCAATGCTATACTAGGCAAGTTTACGCTAGCCTTTTTTAGGCTATACTAGGCTATGATATGCTAGACAATACTACGCTATGCTAGGCTGGGCTGTTCTCTACTATGCTATGCTAAGGTATTTGGCTATACCAAGGTCCTTTCCTGGTTACTCCGGGAACTATTTTAAAGTTTTGAAGGTCGTAGGGTCATAAATCAGAATAAGTGAGGGCACGCGACTTTTTGGTCAGCAGACCTTGTTTTAAAAAAATCTGTGGTGGGTTATAGGAATTAGTATTTAACGACGTTGAGGCGCTTCGATATTTTCTGCAGTAAAACCTGCAGGTAAATAGGTATTTAATTAAAAGGAGCATTTGGCAAATGATCCATCAACATAAGAGGGACCGAGTGACTCATTCTGAATAAGGACAAAATCTGCGTCTTATATTAAACAAAGAATTGTTTAATTACCACCTTCCCCTTGCGCCGAAATCGTAATGCTTTCGTGAGTGCATATTGTTCTCTATCTAAATTAGGCAATTCGCATTAAGCTTTGACATAACTCTTGAACGTCAGGTCTAAAAGCTTATTGGAACAGTTTTAAGTATGCATGATATAAATCTGAATACAAAGAAAAAGTGTAATAACACCATGGAATTTATGTTTATAGAAATAATCGGTATTTATCAAGAACGTCTATACTTGACTACCATTCATACACAGATGCTTACTCTTTACATCGAGGAGGTAATCCTGTTTTCTGATCCAGGCTGGATAGGGTAAGACGTAAACTGAAGTTTTAGCTGTGTATATGTACGTGTGTATGCATGTATGTATGTGTTACATGCGTAGGCGTGTACGCATGTTCATACCATCCTTGAGCCTTTCTCTCCCTATGAACTATAAAGTCAGTTGTAGCTATTAAATGCATGGTTCCTTAACCGTTAACGCTAGGATAAGTAATTTCGTCCTTACATTGTTTATTGTTCCTTTCTTTATTGGGTTAGGATGATCTTGTTTATCAAGGTTGAAAATACGATAGAATATTGTCGTAGAATAGGATTAATTTAACTCTTTCTGCGTTTACGAGTGCGAAGAAGATTTATAATGTAAGCAGAGTGCAAATTACTGAATGTAGATTGGCCACAGTCGACTATCTTGGAAGTTCCAGGATAACAGAAAAACAGGTATAAAATAACTTTACTACTCTGCAAAGTAATATAATTTCACAAGATTAAAAGAAGTTTTAAACCGAGCTATAGACGCAAAACATGTATACATGTCTCAGTGGCTAAAAGGTGGGGTACCACAATATTGAAAGAGGGACGCTCGAATGACCTTGAGCGTATACTAAGCCGATGATTAAGGCTTTACACTGGAGGTAGGGTAGAGAGAGCACTTGCACAGGAGAGTTGCGAGTTGCTGTTGCCTCTACGATTTGGTCCAAGGGAGTAATCCTTGCCTTGGTATAAAGATCAAACAATAGTCTCTTGATAATGACTATTATGGGGTGAACTTAAATCTTGCTTTCAGGTAACACGAATCGAAACTTAGCGCGCTGCTTTCGAGGAGCGGGAGAAAGCGGGTTGAGGTAGACTTACGTGAATTGATGAGAATATCGGGAGCTTGAGTGGTTTTGCGAGAATTGTGAAGAGTCCAATGGGACGCGAATAGCGGGTATGAACGGGTAAGTGCCGACGGCGGATACGGAGGGGGCAGGGCGGGCGGCAGATACTGACTTCCAACTCTGTTGCCGGAGGATTTATAGGGGTTGAATGGTGTTTTCCCACCTCCGCCAATCATACCCTAATGCAACTCTTTCGAGAGCTAGGTATTGCTCTCGGGTCAATGGCGCCCCTGGTTCTTCCCATTGAGGCCACCCTGGATGCTACCACATTTGAATATTTGTCCCCACATAACATAAACATCAGAGCATTAAAGAATATTTTTAACGCGTGCCTAAACACCAGTTACTCCCCTGACTGCTATAAACTAGCGAAAATGATTTTCGTCCCAAGCCAGGAAAACCACCAAACCACCTCAGCAGTTACCGGCCAATATCGCTATTGAACCTCATGGGCAAAATCTTCGGGAAAATCCATAACAGAAGACTAAAAAAATATCTTGAACAAAAATGACATTTTATAATGATTATCAGTTCGGATTCGAAGAGGCAGAGAGACCACAATGACACTTGGCATAATCACAGAGAAAATAGCAAAGGCCAAAGCAGAAAATAATTAGATCGATCTGGTCCTGATAGATGTAGAAAAAACATTCGACAAAGTCTGAGTCAGAGGAATGCAATACAAAATCTTAAATCTCCCGATGAATAGCAATCTGGAGAAAATTATCTGCGATTATGTCACAAAGCGAAGAGCATATGTAAAGATCAATGATTATTTAGGACCAGAATTCGAATTGGAAGCTGGACTCCCGCAGGGGGGCTGTCTCAGCCCCACGCTGTACTCAATATACATAGCAGACCTGCCACCACCAATAATGCCTGGTTGCTTAAACATACAGTTCGCGTACGACATAAGCCAACTCGTCGTCACTCCGAACAGGAACGTATGCTTTCAGGCAAGGATAACAGCTTTAGAAATCAGCAACATCAACAACTAGGAAAAAGATTGGAAGATAAAAACGAACAGTAGGAAATTTACAATAATCCCAATCTCCATGAACAAAACAGCTGAAATTGTAGTTAAAGATCAGAACTACAGATATCATAGTGAGGGCAAAGGCTAGGACTCAAAATAACAAAAAAGGGCTACAAACAACATATTTCTGAAAGGAAGAACAAGGCGATTTCGATGCTTAACCTACTGTACAATCTAAGAGGGTTAGGCATAAAAATAAAAGAAAAATCTATCTTGCAATAGAAAGAGAGGTACTACTATCCCATCAATTCCTATCAACGGTGTAACAAGGCCCAAAAAATTGGAACTCCAGAAAATACAAAATAAAGCTCTCTACCTAATCACTAACACACATAAGAGAGAGAGGACAAGACAATGGGACCTACACCAAGAAGCAGGATTAGAAGCGCTCAGTTTTAATATCAGAAGCAGAGCGGAGAAAATATGGGAAAAGATAGACAATCTACCCCCGATATTTGCAGAGCACACAAACACCAGAGCTGGAGTCCCCTTTAACACTCGATTTCCCAGCGGCAGACAACAGTTGAGAATCGAGGAGGTTCCAATGTTGACTTAAGTAGAAATTTAAAAAGAAAGAAGGAACAAACATAAAGATAAAGATATTTACCCTACTATATACAAACCCAACCAAAGAAATAACGAACCAAGACACCAGATTGATTACCTAATAAGACAACCGAATTTAACCAGCCTAAAGTGGAAGAAACAACCAACTAAAGAGACAATACAGATCAAAAGTGTAAACACAGATATTGCAAACAAAATTAACTAAAAGTGTAATAAGAGAACTATATTAAAAACTTCAACAAAAATGATAGTGAAGTGAAAGTCAAGAGTAAAACAGAAATAAAACGAACATAGTAAACTAAAAGTGTAATAAGTGAACTATAGTATTAAAAAGTTCAACAAAAATGATAGTGAAGTGGAAGTTAATAGTAAAACAACTGAACAAAGTGAAACTAAAGTGAAAAAGTGATAACACCAAGAGAAAGTGAAACAAAGTAAGTGAAGTTAAAACAAGCAACATAACAATACATAAACAAAGATCAGAGCTAAGATAACTCAAAACGGCACGAATGCTACAATAAACACATGAATTAAAGATGAAGAGAATAAGGGAACAAAGATTAGGCAGTCCTCTCGCTTCTGTATGAGGAACATAGGTGTAAAAGTGTGAGAAAGGAAGTAAGCATGATGAATGATGAGTAAATGCACGATGGTGGTTCGGAATCCACGTTAATCAGCAGGTCCCCCTTGTCCCTCGGGCAAGGGTATTCCACCCTTTCCACCTTTGACTACCGAGGTTGCTCAATCTGCTTCCTCGCCAATCTGTGCTACATTAACTCAAAACTTTCCGTCTCCCACAGCTATAAACCCTCTTCTAAAGCTTGTTCCGGACTTCCCATTAAGCACTTCACTATCGGTTCACTTGAACTGAGAGTCAGAAGTACGGGGAGTTTCGCCAAGAGCAAGTCAGCCGCATGGGAGGGGTACAAAGGGGAGGAGTAACCGCTAGCCGTACCTTTGCTTCCCTTAAGAAAAATATATAAAAGAGGGGAGAACAAGGTTTATATGGGACATAAAGGTATGTAGAGGTACATAGGGGTGATAAAGAGGTACATGAAGGGCAGAGATAGGAACAAATGGGGGAAGAAAGATACAAAAAAGGGAAAAAGATTTGCAGAGGCGTGAAACAGAGTTACAGAGGGGTAGCTATTGCCCTTCAATGAGGTTGCGGGCTAGTTTTCGCAACCTAGAATATTCAGTCATGGCCAAAGTTTTTGAGACTAATATAAATTTTACTTTTTCATTCGTTTTGAAAATTAAAAAATCAACAGAACGACAATAATAATAAAAACTATTCTTTTGCTGTATCCAAAATTGCGCTCTGGTCCGGTTTCTGTATTTGGTCAGTTTGTCCCTGGAGCTTTGCTATTCTATCAAAAGAGTAAAATAATGGCAAATATGGATTAGTGGAAAGATGTGTAATTATAATTTATTTATTAATATAATTGTCTATATATAAATTTTTGACTCTTTATCAATTTCAGAAATGTTTCTTTCAAAAGAAAAGCGTACAACCTTTGTTGCTCTGCAGCAAAGTGGCGTGAAATGCAATGACCTAGTTGGTAAGGGTATTAAATAAAGAGCTCTATCATTAATGACTTTAAAAACACTACTGTGAATAAGTCTTTTCTTGAAGGCCAAAGAGATTTAAATGAATCCCAATATCTAATGGTAAGATCCCAGCTCCTGGATTGGGTTGCCTCAAGTTCCAATTTGGTTTACAATTGGAAATAAGCATGCTTGAATGCTTCAGCGCTCAGAGTGAGGCAGAGACTTTTCGACCAGGGATAGGAATAAGCCTCAGCTAACCAGGAAGAACTTTACGGATAGGCTCGAGTTTTGTAAGAAATATAAATATGGACTGTTGAAGACTGGGGAAAAGTGATATTCTCTGATGTAGCTCCTTCCGCCTGTTTGAAATTTCTGGAAGATTAGTCATTAGGGGTTGAATAGGGAAGCACTTTCACAAGTCTAGTGTCGTCCTTACGGTGAAGTATCCGAAAACTCTCTATTTACAGGGCTGCGTATCATCTGAGAGAACTGGAGCACTAAAGATTTTTCTCAAGATCACTAACTGCCACGACCAAAAAAAAAGGTACAAAAACGTGGTTGCTGAGCACCTTTTACCACCAGTTCTGGACAAATTTGGGGATGATGACTATATCTTGTAGCATGAAAGCGCACCTTGTCACAAATCAAAAACAATAAAAAACTTCTAAGCTTAAAATATCGCTAAACTTTAGGGGATTTTGGCTTGGAAATTTGTCCAATTTTAACCTAAGAGAGAATTTGTGTGCAATAATCAATTGGGCGGTTCATAAAAAGAAGCCATCAAATTGTGAACAGTTGCAGGGACTTATTGAACAAAAAGGAGCAATATAAGTCAAAATATCATCAGAAATCTGGTCTACATCATACCAAAATGAATTGAAGCAGTACTTTTGCTCATGACTGTACTGTGATAAAGTTTCATAGAGAAGATGCTACCTGAAGGCTTTATTCCTTTTTTGTTTTTGTTCTTGTTTATGTTCGTTTTACTGTTGTTCCCTTTATATCTTCCCTTAAATCAGCCTGAAAAAAAATATTTTTCTACTTTTACTTGCTAACGAAATAGATGTGAGCTTAGGGGTGATATGTGCATTCCATTCATCTAGCGCTCTATTTGTTTACTTGTTTACCTTTTACAGTTTCAATTCCCCTAATTTTACAACTTCTTTATAAAACTCTTTTTAGTAATTTTGTATCAGATAAGTTTTATTTAGTTGTGTTTATTTGTTCTAATTATAAATATTAATCATTGGGATATAAGAGAATTGTAGGACGGAAAGCTCTTCTGAATTTGTCCTGGTTTGCCATCGAAGGCTGCTCCCATTTTTGGATCAATCATCACAACCTAAACTTCACATTCACTCCTCTTCTTATGAGATTTAAGTCATTCGAACTAGCACAAGGTCGTGAGCTTACTATATCTTTTTAACAGATGTGACCTTTCCGAATCTTCAGACTTACCTTTAAGTCTTCATGTTATTTTTTGGTTGCGCACCTTTGTTATGTAATTTACAACCAATATGTATAGTGGATCTACTATTGTTACATTTATACTCCTTACGACCTACATTCTATTCGCCCATTTATTGAACTTTATATTTTTTATTTTACGGCGATGTTTCAAAACTTCTAATGATGAATCTATTCCGGTGAATTTTAATTCCTTTATTGATCGATTGCTTGAATTTTGCTAACTTGAGTGGTCATCTCTCGTAGATTGTCTTCGAAGAACCCTAGAAAGATATTTAGTAGCTAGTTGTTGATTTTTACTTTAAAAAATGATCTTCGACTTGGTCTTAAAACTAGCTCATATTTCAAAAAAATTTCGATATAAATAATTAGGCACAACATATTTTGCCTGAGTCTTATGATTGGGGCGTGATTAACACAAGTGCATCTTATCAACATTTCAATTTAATACTGATCAGCTCAGTCTTTCTTTATTACAGAAATTTATGTTTTTAATTAATTTGTCCCCCAAATTTATGCATTTATCTTTTAATTTTCTCTTACTTGTCCTATTTTCTTTCAGTGTTTATTTTTTAAAAGTGTTGTGTATACCTTAAGTCATTTTTGTTCTCCTTTCCCTAAACAAATTGCTATTCCTTTGAGTGCCATCGGTTTAATCTCGTTTAAATTTCCCAGTAGAGTGAGAGCTTCCTAATGGTCTATAATAATAATGCACTTGAAGAGGCCCATAAAACGATAAGGTTTTAGTTAATTTTTGACGTAGTAGATCACCTTCTAGGGCCAGTAAGCGATAGTTTTTAAGAGCAAACAGGGCTTTTTATCTTTCCTTAAAGGGCTTTAATTATAAGATTACCGAATAACAAGAACTTAAAAAATGTATTTTAAAATGTCATTTTTGCCGAAAAAAATTCTGAAACATTAAGGTGTGAAAAGAAAATCTAAAACTAGCATAAACAACAGTTAGATTACAGTATATAACAAGTTTGGAGAAGATCAACTCTAACTTTACAGTTCGCAATTAAAAGTAGTGATAAGGTTATTTATTATCCGTCTGAAAAAGATTTAATGTGTAAAATAGATAATGAAGTCTTGTGGATTAATTATCCAACATTATTCGATAACGAGCAAATAGGTATTGTGCATATATTCACCATCCTCATCTGTTTAGAGTTTTGAGTACGAGCAAAATTAAATAAGATGTAGAAGAAAGGTATGGCTTAAACGGACATTGGTTAATAGGTAAATAAAGGCTAGACATTTAAAAGAGATTGACCAAGAAAAAGAAAAGGCAACAAATTTAGGAATAACAAATGAACTACAGAAGCACAACCTAGTCCTGCAATCCACATCGCCAGAACAAGATAGAATAAAAATGATGGAAGGGGCTAGCAAAGAATAGGACATTAGTAGACTGATTACTTTAGTTATTTTTCATTTTGAAGGGAGAAATAACATTCTGGTAAATCTAATGGTAGGTTAAGGACTCTTGATGCACATCTATACACATGTGTACCTAGAAATATCATACTTTTTCATGGTCGCTCTCAAACTACGAACAAATACTCTTGAACTTGGTTAAACTATTACCGTCCTCTTTTTTATCCTGACCCTTGCCGTGTGCTGAGTTCCTCTACTCTCAATTTCATGCAAAGTTTGTCCTAATATTATTTTGTTAGCTCTAGATGGAATCCTGGATGAGTAAAGTAGGACTTTAATTAACCCTAAAGGTTTTTTTTTTACTGTAGAAGAATAAAATCGAGGAGCAACCATGTGCTCTTCTGTGCCCACGTGGCCTCGAGATCACCGCAAGGAGCTTTGAAAGTGCGGCTGATCTACGGCGAAGAGGCGGTCTACGCCGTTTTATTGCACTTCAGCTGAATTTTCTTAGGGACATATTTTGGTCGTACATATGGCCTTCCAGCCAGCTTTCCTGCCCTTTGGATAGATCGAAGTTCTTCGAACATTCTACGCCAATTTAATCTCGGTTCCTCCGAAGGAGTCACTGCCTTTTCCCCAAGATCACACGAGTTGTGGAAACTCCCACCAAGCCATTAAAGCCACGCAGCAGACTATCTATTTAATCCACCGACTCGATTTAACGTGTAAAACTTCAAGATGTTCTGCCTAATACCGCATACGAGCTAAGTAAACGCTCGTCCTTTGCTATGGGAGACAACGACGATTTCGATTCGAGGACGAAGGCGAAATAGCCATCTGTGAACTATGCAATAGTGAATCGGCTAGTACTTCCATCTCCGAAGGCAAAACTACATGTGCTCACTCATCCGTCCCGTGAAATAACTCAACTTACTGATTGCCATCATCGTATCCCGACTGGCCATTCCTTTCAACGAACACGTAAGCAGTTACAACCGTTGACGCCTACAGATTATGCTACAATCTGACCTACTCGAATCGTCCAATCCTTTGTGTGCAAGCACCGGTTTAAAATCCCCTTTTAATCACCAGCCTGAACCCGACCACTAATCCTATAATTATCCCTCCTGTGTCTTGTGCCGACATTTAATTTTGCCTGTGCGATCATTCCCTTTAACAACTATATCTGTGTATATTTAAATTCTATTTCTTGTGTTGTTAGCAAAGGTATATTTTTGTTATCGTCTTTCTTTTGCAACATCAAACTTGTACTATCCCCCTGTTAATCTTTGGCCCACTTGCCCTCTGAATTATTTTTTTAAAAGGACCCGCAAATTTAATAGTAAACCATCCACATGGAAATCATAACTATTTGCCGTCACGTTCCGGCCAGGTCGAATCCAAAGCCAACTTCGATCCCAAAAGTCCAAAACGGCATATATATATATATATATATATATATATATATATATATATATATATATATATATATATATATATATATATAATTAGGAAAAAGGACATCTTGTATGCAGGTTCTATTGAAGTCCACAACTGTGGCAGTGTTATTAATTTTAACTTTTATATTCTCAATATTTCTTACAAGTTTTTCAACGTGGTTTTCGAGGCGAGAAAAAGTCCGCAAATGACATTCTTTAATCTTAGACGTCTTTCGACCATGTTAGGTCATCTTCAGGGAATGAACAGAAATGGAATTATTCCGAAATTGGTACATTATATATATTATTTCTACGAGAACATAAGTACTAAAAGAATTGGCCAATCATGGACCAGGAAATTTTTAAGAGGAAACTAAGCGCTACAAAAACTTAAAATTAGAAAGTTAAAATTGTCTGACTATTTGGAGCTGTGATCGGAGCGACAAATCCAAACACCTTTCCATCAGCCATCCAAATATAGCCTTAGCGATCTTCTTTAAATGTGATTCTTCTTTTGTAGCCTTTTCTTGGACAAGGTGGAGAAGGTAATTGCTCCAAGGCTCACTGTTAACAGTGTAATGCTGGAAACAATTTTTCACTTCTTTCTGCCTCCATCATAAGATTTATCACATCAATTAGTCATCAAAGAGAACACAAAAAATTTCCCCATCCTTCCTTAAGTTCTCCTCAAACTCATGTTGAATAACTGTTATTAGCTTTGCCTGTGCTCTCTTAACTTTATTCTTATCAATTACTTTACTTGTATCTTCCTCAGTAATGAATCCAAGCTGCTGTTGCTATAGCTGCATTTGGTCTCGATCCAACACTATACCTTATATTAACAAGAGCAATATTTGTTATTTCATCATAATTCTTTCTATTCCTGGTGGAAAATTCCCGCTTTTGGACAGTTTCAAAAGTTACTTCATCACCCAAATTGTTTTCACCATCAGAATTTTCTGCCTCTAGATCTGCACCTTCTGCCAAAAAGATGCTCGATTTCTTTCCTGTCTGCTTTTCCTGCTATAATAGCGCTTGCCTCCTAACCTTTTAAGTTTTTTCTGCTATCCTTTCTTTTTGTTTCCTTTCTGAGGCTCTTAATTGTCTATTATGCTCTGGAATATCAGGACCTCCAATTTGAAAGCTACCTTTACTTCCAACCTTCTTCTTTTGTCCTTTAATAAAGGCCAGTTCCCTAGACGGTATTTTTTCTTTTTACTACAACAGCAGTTTATGTGGGCTTCAGTCTCACAGCCATTATATCCTACTTCCCCACAACTGTAAATTTGACATTTGCATGTCAATATATCAAATAACTTATCTAGTTTTGCAATGAACCTCTCTTTTACTTCAATTGTTCCTTTACCAAGGGAAACTTTTACTGCCTTCTTCCATACCTCCTTAAGCTTTGATATTCTTGTGACCTTTTGATTTACAACAGGTGGTTTGAAGAAAGCATTAGCTTTGGTCCACTGATTAATCAAGCCTTGATTGAAGTCTTTTACTAGCTGGTCAACTTCATAATTTCTCCGGTCATCTTCACTTTGCTCCCTCAGGTAGATGCTGTACCTCAAAATATCTCATATTTTTGGTAACTCAGACACCATCAGCTTTTGCCCACTACCCCAAGAATTAGTCATATGAGAATTTGATTTGGACCTTGTTTTGATTTTTGCCATTGTCACACTAATTGTAGGTATATCTGCACATGAAAATATGGCACTTAGATTAAGAAATAATATTTATCAAATAATTATATGTTATTCTAAAATGATCCACAGCCTTTACTAGCATTCAAATAAAATGTAAATGCTCTATAACAGTTACCAGTTACAATCGTTACCAGAACTGGCAACACTATTGGAATATTGCCTTTCACTGAGTAATGAGTACTGGCTACTTGCAATTTTTGAGTTAGGTCAAACTAAATTAAGGGTCATTTATTACATGTTTCCTACTTCTCATGTCTCTATAATACATTTTTACATTTTTTTAGGTAAATATCTTTCAGACTACATAAATGTATTGATAATAGAAAACTTTAAACTTGATCTTTTATGGGTAACTAAAGTAATAACAAAATATAGTAAATGACCCAGAACTAACAATATTACAACTTCAAATTCATGTAGGTTAGACCAATCATAATTTAACTTCTCTGCCAAAGGCATATTCTTTTCACGGATATTCATCATTTGAATACCCCTCATCACCAGTTTCATAAAATTCTAGAGTATGACCTACCCTAACAGCATAAAATACACGGAGGAATTTATTGATATACTCCACTCTACAAGACCAGCAGGACTAATAGCATGCCTTGATGTGGATAGCCTGTTTACGAACGTGCATATTGCTCAGATCATCACCACCATCCTACAATGTCTTTTCCAAATTTAGACCCAAAGATCTTAAGAAACCGTTTATGTGCATGCACATCAGTAGCTCCGTTCAGAACAAGGGACGATAATCTATACACGCAAGTGGATGGAGTGGCTATGGGCTCTCCCTTAGGGCCGACCTTTGCCAACTACTATATGGCTCAACTTGAAGAGAGATTATTGGACAAGAGTGAAAATAAGCCACACATATATTGCTGAAATGTAGACGACATCTACATCAACGTGAAAAACGAAGAATATCTGATAAACATCAAAGAGCAATTTGAGGAGAACGTGTTAAAATTCACTTATGAATTGAGCACAGGTAATAAACTCCCTTTTTTGGACATTAAGGTTCAAAACATCAATGGTATCTATATTACAAAAGTATATAGAAAAGATGCCTGAATGGGAAGATGCCTGAATGCGGATAGCGAATGACCTGAAAGATATAAAATAAGTGTAATCGGCTCATACATCCGCCGAACATATTAATGCTGCTCTACGTGGGAACTTTTCCACCAAGAGATCTCAAGTGTAAAACAAACACTCGTCAACAACGGTTTCCCGAACAGCATGATTAACAAACAGCTCCAATAAATTTTAAATAATCGCTTCAAAGATACGGATACAACGAAAAGTAATTAGGGCGCAGTAAACAACATCAAACTGTAGTACAGAAATTAGATGTCCACAGCCTATAAAATAGCTGAAAAAAAATCGAGGAGATTAATAACCGTAACATGAATGTTAAGAATCAAATGGATAAAATTCAACTGATTATTTACTATAAAACAATAAAAGCTAACAATCTCCTTATGAATAAGAATAGCTACTAAACTCCCCGAATCTGAATTCAACCAGCATAGTTTACGAGGTCATCTGTCCCAATAAAGTCTGCAAGCTTTATAATAACTCTTAATATATTGGCATGACAACTACCACACTTTCAAGACGTTTAACGATGCATCTGCAAAGCGGAAGACCTAAAAATCATATGGAGAGCGCACATAACATCAATCTAACGAGAGATATTCTAGTTGACAACACCGTAATTAAAAGAAAAGAGGGAAATAAAGCTAGGCTGAACAGCTTAGAAGCCATTTTAATAAACGAAGAAAATCTGGCCATTAATAGTCAAGCGTTAGGCTAGAGTCGAACATTAAAATTAGTTTTGAAAATTCCACTCACCAGATGCGCTCGCTTCCTCTAGCGTTATGATCAACCAGACGGAATAAATACCACCTAAAAACCGGCTCCTTTTATTCACTCTGATTCCGACTCCACATTTCATTAGTAAAGGAGGAAAGAATATTTCAAGACCCTCCGAAGATGATCGAATAAGATCGAAAGCTCAGCAATTTAGTTTGGTTCATACCAAACTGAAAAAGCTAATGTTTTAGCTAACTAAGCTCTTCATCAATCATTCGTAAGGAGCTCTTCTCACAGTCACAATAGGATATCGCATAACCCAGCTTTCTAACGCAAACAAAAGTTTGCGTATAAATTACCTAATTTAATTTTGATCACCTCCTCATAACAGAATGAAAAATTCGCTTTTATACATTTTATATCGGCCTTATAAATCCAAAATTCTGTGCAATGCGCAATTCTAATTATGTGGTTGAAATGCAATGTTATAGCTAACTAATCTTTTTATCATGCCCTCTGACGGAGCTCTGCTTACAGTTACGACAAGATATCCCATAATCCAGCCTTAAAAATGCAAATAAAGGTTTGCGTAATTACCCACTTGAACTTGATCTTTTCCCGCCCTAGGTATGAATATCATCCTTGCTGCATTCAGTTCATCGGAAAACTAGCCTGTGTTCAAGCACACATTAAAATATGTTTTTACTCCCTCCAGTATGGTCAGGAGAGCATCAAGGTAATTGAACCGCATGACCCCTCATCTTCCTGGGGCAATTTGTCGGAAGCTCTTGTACGTATCTTGTATTTCCTCTACGCAATGACCCCATCCGTTCCATTGTTGTTATTTCTTCTTTCATCAGCAGAGTAGAACGCGGTGTTATCTCAATTCCTGCATTTAATTCGTTCACGATTCGATGTTCGAATTCTTTTCTTCGCTGATTTTAAAACACATTTTTTCAGTACTTTCTCAACAATGTCTCTATTTCTGCTTCGTCTTCTAAAATGTTGTTTCCTGACACCTCAATTTTCATTTCTTTACTTACTGTCCGTGCCTTTAGGCTGCTAAAATGGTTCAAAAACTCGTTTGAAGATGCTTCTACATCTATTTACTCGATCTATTGATCAATTACTTCTTTTTGTTTCTCGTAAATTAATAATATTCGTTCTCTTTGCTGTCTTCTGATGTTCCAAATCTTCTTATATTTTCTGCCGCCCTCCTGAACTCCTTGCTCATTGCCACTATATCTGTTCTCTATTTGAATTGGTGGATGGATATGAAAGAGTTAAAGAGGATGGCCTCATTCTCTGCCCATTTTAATTCTTCTCCTATGCAGCTCCTCATCAATTTTATCTAGGTTGGATTACCTCAGCTGGTAGGGTACGTACGTCTGAAGTAAAACTTTGTACTTATCACAATCCACTCTCTTGTATGCCTCCACTTCCTTGAAGGGATTAGTATAGGATGCTTGTTTATATGCATTAGAGTTAAAATATGATAACTGATTCCATAAAATAGTGAAATGGCAGATGGAACCCAGCCAGGTAGATGTCCGGTTGTGTAGCAGATTCTTCTTCTGGGTATGTAGGGATGTTTGTTTGCAGTCTTTGCAGTATCATTCCTTAGATGATTGGATTAAGTTAGTTTTCGACTCTGTTTGTAGAGCTATACCTGGGTTTCTGGCAATTAGCTTTTAAACGCCAATTAAAGTGTCTGGCGTCCTATTGTCAAATCGTTTAGTAAAGTTTTGCACCGGTAATTTGGGGCGTCTGGGTGGCTGGATCCTGTTGCAAGAATGGTATTGCTTAACTAAATTAAAAGTTATATATCTCAATAGGCATGTTCCATTCTTTGTACTGTTTTGAACTGCAATCGTGGCTTGATAGCTATTGCAGCTTTGTCCTGCTTCTCTCCTTAAAGATTTGTGGCTATATTAGCATTGCAGTTCCATATTTTCATTTTCTCGCTTCCTTATGTTTCGTCCATATTCTGATATAGTATAACATCTGAGTCAACATTTTTGAATATGTTTCTATACATAATCTTTGTTTTTTCTATTTGCATGTGTTAATATGCAGTATTTTTAAAATCTTAATTTGCATATCACAATTGTCCATTTCTGTTCACTTCTGTCCGCTTCATTCACCAGTCAATGAGTCTTGATTTCCATCCAAGGTAAAATAATGACTGTATTCTGGATTTAAGTTATACAGCAGCGAGACTTGGAAATCTGGTGGAAATTGGTTGATACTTTAATGACGACACGCGACTATATAAGATTATAAATTTATATAAGAAAAGAACCTGCAAAATACCCTGAGGTCCATTTCTAGGCTGATCCCTTCTCCTTCTCAGAATATTTCTATACATTTAAAATCGAAGTCCAATCAATTTTTAAATATATTGATAGAGGATGACTGGGCAACATTTATGGTTAAACGATTTCAGGAAATTAACCACTTTATGCGAAAATTACTTCTTAGTTATATCTGTCTCAAATCTCCTTTTCTTCAAGTTTAACCGTGACTTCTGGTTCTTTCGCACAACTCCATCACGAGGAAAAAATCAAATTTCACGTTATCAATACTATGCAGTATCTTATAGACTTGGATGAATTCTAGCTTGATCTTCTTGTTTCAAATGGCTGAATATTTAGAGCTTTCAAACGCTCTTCGGACGGTTAATTATTGAGCATTGGAATCATTTGGGTCACACATCTTTGCACCCTTTAGGTATCTTTCCGTAAATAAGGGTACCAAAACACCAGCGCGGATTTCAGATAAGGCCAAACTAACGATTTGTAGAGTGAGATTACAATATATCTTTTGATTTATATGGGAAAGTTCTAAATATAACCCGACGACCCTTTTAGTTTTTTTGCATGCTTCAACGTATTGTTTACCAACGCTAAAGTTGCCCATATTGGGTAGCTGTCTCCCTCATGCCGCCTACCAATATGTAATACTTTACATTTATCAATATTGTATTGCATCTTTTACTCAACTACCGCGATCAGGTGGTTTTGGATTAAGGTATTCTAATATTGAACATGTGGTAATCAATGTCTATCAAAGAGTATCATCTAAAGGGCTATCTTCTGGTTTATATAAGTCATGAGCAAGAGGCGGAGTTAAAATGTCTGATGAATTCATAGTTAGGACTTAGTGACGTTAGGGTATAAGATGTTGTCTGTGTGAAAAATTCAGATGAAAGTTTGTCGATGTGTGTGTGCCCATAGCTGGATTAAGCATGTCTATTTGTTTCCATTTTAGGGCAATCTCAAAGAAAATGTTTATGGAGTTGCACTAAGCACGCTTTGCAGGATATATCTGTCACAGAAGTTTTCTCTGCGAGCAAGAAATTCCGGTGATTGCGTAAACATTGTGGTACCGGGAAGGTGAGTCACTGATGAAGCTAGTCGTCGTGTCATGTCACATTGGACGAAGGTAACACAAGATATATAAATATATATATATATATATATATATACATATATATATATATATATATATATATATATATATATATATATATATATATATATATTTATATATATATATATATATATATATATATATATATATATATATATATATATATATATATATATATATATATATATATCAGTTCATTACCAAGGAATGAACTACAAGAGAAAATATTAATATAGGAGTATATATAAGCTAGTAAAAGATAAAGGACCGCCTCTAAGACAAAAAAATCACCAATGAGGAAGTAGGAGAGGGACGGGTAAATTCACATTAAGATTTAGCTATAAGAGGTAACAAGGTCAAATCAAGAGGCAAGAACGAGTCAAGAACAGAGTCAAAAGAGTTAAAACGATTAACGGATAAAGCGATAGTCTAAAGAGGGAGATTAGGAGAGACACGATGAGGAAGTAGATACGTATGGGAGAGGAGCAAGGAGAGAGCAAGAGAAATAAAATAATGTTAATTCAAAATCAATGCAATAATTAAATTAACCAATCGGGTTCCCATAAATATTGTAAATGGCCCCCCAAAAATTAGGAACATAAGTGAAACCTAATTTTTTCAAGAATGAATTTTTTTATAACAACATCAATTTTAAAAAGGCTTAGGAAAATGTTAAAGTTATTAAATTGGTGTATACAAGAACATTCAACAAGCTTCCTTTTAATTGAGTCATTTGAACGAAAAATAAATGTTCCTGAATTCTAATTAATTAAATGGTTATTTTCGGACATATACACAAAAAAAACCGCACTATTATTTACAACTCTCCTAATATTGTATTTATGCTGATTAATACAGACAGATAATTACTTTCCTGTCTGTCCACAATATTTACTTCGACAAACAGAACATTACACCAAATACACTCCCCCAATATTATTGCAATTTTTGTGAACTAGAATGTTTTTCATAGTTGACTGGTATTTGAAAGCAACTGAAATGTTAAAATCTTTTAAAAGACGGGCAAGGTCAATGAAACAAACAGAAAAGGGTAAAACCAAAATGTTTTAAACAATAAAAGAAATAGCAGGAGCTGTACTATAGAACGTCTTTTTGCAAGGAAAGATAGTTTAGAAGAAAGGGATTAGGGTAACATAATTTATGGCTAATTTCAAGGATGTGGCAGAATTCAGAATCTAGATATTCAGGACTAACACATCTTGTAGTTATCCTTGAGAATGAACTGAATAAAGTTCAAGAGTACTCAAAGCACCTTTTTCATTTTTCCTGCGGGACATTGCATTCATTGAAAACCTCACGTGCTACTTTGTGAATTATTTATTTCATATATATATATATATATATATATATATATATATATATATATATATATATATATATATAGAGAGAGAGAGAGAGAGAGAGAAAGAAAAATATTAAAGGCAAGCCGTTGACGTCGCGACGGCGACGTCAACTGGCCACCAAGATCATGCGATTTAACGCCATGGGAATAATCTGCAAACAGTTGATATCCTCAAAGTCAACATAAGGAACACTAATGAGCAACCGCTTTGATCTCAATTAAACCGCCCTTTAGACCACTCTGCTAAAGGGTAGTTTAATCGAGATCAAAGCGATTGCTCGCTGCCTCAATATGCACGGTTCGAATCGCACCCCAGCTCTGACTTTATCGAAGTAGGAGATAAATATTTCCGAAGAAAAATTATTCCGTTTTCTCTTCCCTGCGGAGAAGTTGGATATATATATATATATATATATATATATATATATATATCAACAATAAGAATTTTTATGAGAAGGCGTTATTTAAATTGTAGTATAAAGGATTAGACCATCATTATCATCCTTGTTCCTTGTAAACTAACTTTCGTATTACCTACTTCATCTTCAGACTAAAGTATAGACAAGAGTTAAGTGCGAAACAAAACTAAAAAGATGAAGTGAAAAATGAAATAGTCTGAATCAAGGTTTTAAGAAAATTGAAATTTCAAATGAAACCTAAAAACAAATAATTATAGACAGCGAACTTTATAGTAACGATATTAAATTACCTCAAGCTAAAATTTAATAACATAAACCAGGGGGAAACTTTAATTAAATGAAGATATACAGAAAATATTCCTGTTATCAGCGAGTCGGGAGAAAGGAATTTAAAGAGAAGGGACTGCAGAATTATGGGTTGGTTGGTTGTTAAAAATTCTTAATATGTTTGAATTTAAATGGTTTTGGTCATTAACGAAAACTGGTGACCAGTTGACTCGGAATTTAACGTAGGTGAGTGTGTTTTTTAGAAAAACCTCTAAAGTTTTGAGGTAGGTGGTGTTTGGATTACAACTTACAATCTAAAGATTTTCGAGGCCAATATCAGCCTGTCATTTTATAATTTGGTCTTTTATAGGCGAGATTTCCTTCCTGAAGAAAGTTTTCCCCTCCTGCAATTAATACCAAGGTGTGTACATACACTCGACTTTTCCCCTTGTTCACGTGAATTGGCGTTCTATCGTATAGAACCTTGCACAAAGAAATTATTTCGTAAATACTCTTGCAAACCTCACATTGCTCAAACCTTAAAACACAATACTGCCTACTCCATGTTCCATTATAGTTCGCCTAGAAGGTGACTCGAACAAGAGAAACTTCTCCGGCAGAGCGGAACAGTCACTGTACAGTTCTGAAGCAGTTGGAGAGGTCGAACTGTGGAAGAAAATGATCGACCGAGAAGACAGATGCAATCAATCAAGGCAGGAGGCGTTGAAAGACAGATTTATATTCGCATAGCTCTTGTGGTCAAAGTGATGAGAGGTGAGGCTGAGAGGATTTACAAAGTTGTTCTGGAGCTATTTATTAATTTGTTATAAGCAGATAGTAGGTTTATAAGAGTCTCAGCAAACAAGACCCGGAAAACGGAGAAATAGATTTGGCTCTACTCAACATAAAAATGAATTGATAAACCAAGACTACGAATCGGAACAGCAAGTGTATGAATATAGATAGAAAATCGAGGCGGATCAAGAACCGACCCTTAGGGAAAACTCATCAAAACGCAAAAGTGCTGACCGAGGTATAAAAATACAATAAGAATAAATTAAATACAGGACGAAAAGTACCAACAGAAAGAGTTGATAACAGTTCCAGAGACAGTCAGCACTTCACGGATGCGGTGAACAAGAACGGTGTCAAATGCTGCCGAGAGGTGCCGAAGTATCAGAATAGATGGGTTGACCAGCGTCGGCAGCACAGCAAAGGTGGTCCGTTACATAGAGGGGAGCTTAATTCAGTGTTGTGCCCTGCGTTGTAACCAGCCTGAAAACGCTATAAGCATTGCAGAAGCAGAGGCGTTCTAGAATCCGGGCTGACACCAGCCTTTCAATGAGATTTAAGAGGAAAGAGAGTTGAAAGATTCAGCGGAAGCTTTAATCGTCGTTTGGCTTTAGGTTTAGTTTATTTAAAATGGGAAAACAAAGCGTCTTTGAAGTTAAATGGTACTATTTAAGACAGTGCGGATATGGTCAAAGCTCAGTACGGGAAGGAACAATTAGATGGAACAATTCTATGGGGGAACAGGCCTTTTCCTAAAAGAGAAGATTATGAAGGCTCTAAAATAATCCTCTGATGGAGTTTGCGACAACAATTTATCAGAGACTGGAGAGCATATACGTAGGAGAGCCTCATTTTTTGACACTGTAGATAATCATGTACTCAATTAAAGTTCTAGAACTCTAACAAAATATTATCTTGTGTTTAGACAAACGTAAAGAGTTTGAGGAATCAGAAGTATCAATTTTCTGTTTTATTCGAGTAATATTTTGATATTACCGCTGTTAACGAGACAATCAAAAGTTTTGAGAGGACTTTATTGAAAAATTTAACATCATCATGTTATAGAATGCTTAGTGGTAATAGATATAGAGGTTAAAGAAGAGGTGGTATTTTATACCCAATAACAAACTATTCGCGATGTTGAAAAACATTCATATAGAAATTACAGCTCAGATTTAGCTATCGACCTCGTGATAAATATTTAAAAAATAAGTTTTAGTGGTCTACAGACAAACAAGAAAAAAAAGTAAAGTTTTTATTTTTGTCTAAAGCGATTTTGACAACAATTAAAGAAAAGGCAACGGTTATATGCGCATTCTTCAATTTTGCTGGAGAATAGTTTATAAATGAAACGAAGGACCATGCAGAAAATAGACTTTGATAATTTATAAACGATATTTGCATGCATTCAAAAGTAGATTAACTAAGATGTGAACAGAATATCTTAGGCTAAACTATAACTAATCAATAACAGCTTTTAGAAAGTCTAAACCACGTGAAAACACTTGAAAACACGCATCACAACATGATACAATTAAACCTTGATATTCCTAAAAATATTCACTAGAGCTCCAAATTCCTTTCAGACTTTAAATCTTGTTACTTTTATATTTTTAAATTTAGGGCCAGTTTTAACCTTTCCATGATCACAGAAAATGAATAATGAATTCCAGCGTTAACTTTTCACTATATATAAACAATATATATATAAAAATAGATCAAATTAGGTGCTATGGATAAATAGTGAGATCAAATAGTGCATACGGAATGTGTACAATTTTTAATACCGCCTCATTCACTCAAGGATCAAAGGGATACCTTTATTATTGTTCTCTTGTCAAACCAAAAATAAAAAGTACATAAAGGAACAATGAGTAGCTACCATTCTTGTTAAGAACACAAGGCCAAGCGATTTTACAGCAAACATTATTATATGCCATAATAAATTTTATGAAAGACACTAGACTTTCAAATATTTGCATAAATCCAAATGAAATTCGTTTATATATATATAAAATAAAAATCACCATTTTATCGAGGAAATAGATTCTAAGGATTTCAAATAGGCAAATGTAATGCC